>JAWQFJ010003563.1:10000-14047 GCA_034096865.1 Theodoxus fluviatilis | reverse complement strand
ATATATATAGATATAGTTTCTTTTTCATATATTTTTTAATTGATAGAAATACTAATCATGATATATAATAATTATTATAATAGAATATAATAATTCTTCATAGTAATCTACGAATTGTATATATAATACAAAAAATTGTATATCCTCATAATAAGACTTGCGTCTCTCAAATACAAAATTGATATTATCACATAACTCCTCATACATTGCTATACATACTAATCGCATCTCTCCTCCTCCTCTCCTCCTGCTCTCTCCTCTCCTGCTCCTCACTTGCATCTTCTCCTGCCTACTATCTGCCAGCCTTCTCCTCCTCCCCCTTGCACCTCCTCCTCGTCCTCCTTGCACCTCCTCCTCCTCCCTCACTTGCACATCCTCTTCTCATCTCCTCCTCGCACCTCCTCCTCCCATGCATCTTCTCTGCTCTTCCTGCATCTTCTCCTCCTCTTGTCCTGCATCTTCTCCTCCCTGCATCTGCCACTCTCCTCTTCCTCCTCTTGCCTCCTCCTTCTCCTGCATCTCTCCTCCTCTCTGCATCTCCTCCTCCTTCCTGCATCTTCTCCTCCTCTTGCCTGCCATCTTCTCCTCCCTCCTTGCATCTCTCCTCCTCTTCCTGCATCTTCTCCTCCTCTCCTGCATCTTTCCTCCTCTTCCTGCATCTCTCCTCCTGTCCTGATCTTCCTCCTCCTCTTCATCCTCCTCTTCCTGCATCTCTCCTCCTCTTTCTGCATCTCTCCTCCTTCCTGCATCTTCTCCTGCTGTCCTGCATCTTCTCCCTTCTTCCTGCATCTTCTCTTGCTCTTCCTCTTCTTCTCCTTTGTCCTGCTCTCTCCTCCTCTTCCTGCATTTCTCCTCCTCTTCTTGCATCTTCCTCCTCCTTCCTGCATCTCTCCTCTCTCCTGATCTTCTCCTCCTCTCCTGCATCTCTCTCCTCTTCCTGCATCTCCTCCACCTCTTCCTGCATCTCCTCCACCTCTTCCTGCATCTCCTCCACCTCTTCCATCTTCTCCTCCTCTTCCTACATCTTCTCCTCCTCCTCCTCCTCCTCCTCCTTCATCTCCTCCTCCACCCCTCCTCCTCTCTCCTTCCTCCTCCTCGGTCCTCCTCCTCCTCCTCCATCCTCCTGGCCTCCTCTTCCACTCACTCCCTCCCTTCTTTCTATCTCTTCTTGTGTGATATAAGTAAAAGGCTAGTTCGCCGCCGTTTTGAGAGTAGGAGATGGCGTTAGGCAATAGCTCGTCGAGATCAACGTAAGTAGTAGGACATTGTACCAAAATCCCTGAGCTTCCCGAACACTGCATCGGGAATATTATTAGTTCTTTTTGGGAATAATAATTACTGCCCTTCCCTAATCCGGAGTACCTTTCCTTTGAAGTCCTCAGTTCCCTTAGAGCCCGTCGTACACGAGGCGACTTTTAACCCTGTGCGTTCTCGCAAGCGTCATATGTGGCAAGCCAGAGTCACGGCGGTCAATAGTGGTAGCAGAATAGGCGTCCAGTAGCGGCTCCTGCCATTGGTGGATATATTTGGTGTCAGTTCCGGGTGTTGTGCGTGTGGAGTTTGCCGTCGTGTGCGAAGGCCTTTAGCTCTGCTCTCATTCTAATTCCGCAGCTTGTAGTAGTCGAGCTATGATCGATGAAGAGGGGCTCTGAGCCCTTTGCTAGACTGCTTACCAACGCAAGCCACTACGTTCATCAGAGCAGCTGAGTAACGGGCCTCTGGCGAGCTGCCGTGGGTTGCCGTCAACACCTACAGTCACCACGTTGAGGATGCCAATGTGAGCCAAGGGCGAGAACTAGACCGGCCAAGCCAGCCCGGACTTTCACAAAAATGAGTTGTCCAATTTATCGTGCGATACTAGACACAATTGCATGGCCGCCGCGTCCTTAAGTTCCACCACTGGAAACCAGATTTTGGAGTTTTGTTGCCCTCTCTGTGTTTACACAGTTGTGTTGTATTCATTATCATCTGTAATTACTACTTATCGTTGGTGCAATACAGTATTTTTTTCACACACACCAGTTCCGATCTGTGCGTCACTTATTCCCCACTTTCTTCGCAAGATGGTAAGCACGGTACAGATAGCTCCAAGTTCTCAAGAGTACCAATATTCGCTTTGCCTGAGGTTTACACAGGTCAAACTAACTCAAAATCATCACCAGGGCTCTCCCCCTTACATCTGGGTGATGGTGCAGCGGATTGAAGTGCTCTTTCCTGCGACAATGTTTTTACCCACGGTTCGAGCCCCCTTCAGTTCTCTACATTGGTACTCGCTTGTTGAAGCCCATGTCTTTGGCACACGCGCAGGCGCCATGTGCCCAATGGTTTTTAAGTGCCCTGGGACGGGGAAGAATCTGGGTTTCTTACATATATATACAGAAACAAAAAACCTCAAATCTAAAAAAAAATTTATACTGGCTGCAACTCTCCTGTGTCATCACCTCTGTCCCTGCGCGTGAGATAATTTTGTTCTGTGTGTGTGTCGATTATGACACTTTCTGGTTGAACATCTACAATGCACCTAACCCTTTGTACGACTGTATTAGCTTAGGTTCAACGTCTACGACGGGCCAAAGGAAAAAAAAAACTTACAGGAACTTCCCTTTCCTTCGCTCTTACTTACAACATATTAATTTCTTCTCCAAAATGTAAACCACCTACCGTGTTTCTGCATGATCTTTTCCATTGCATGGATGCGAGCTTTCTTCTCCTCCTTCTTGAGGCGGGCCTCCATTAGTCTTCGCTCGACAGAGGAAGGGCGGTAGCGGACGGACATAGATAGATTGCCTGCCGGAGGAAATCCAGTCCTTTCCGGACGACACCAGACGTCGTCCCTCCCGATATTGCCTGCAAAAATGGAGTGCGACGTCTGCAGCTGCGGTGTGTACGATCTAAGGAAAGATTTCCGCAGACGAGCTCCAGGTGAATCTATTTTTCCACAGGGGTATAGGAAAGACACACATATCCAGAAATGCATTTCGGGTTGGCCTTTCACTGATGGACCACACTAGTGGACTCGTCCGAAGAGAGGGGTGCGAACAGCACACCGCTGACGGGCATTTGATTGGCTGTCTTTACACAGGCGTTTATACTCGAAACCGGACCGATTCGCCTTGACGATTGCTGCAAATATGATATTTATTGTAACCATATTCAGCTGAAAGCGCATTGTGTACACCAGTTTGTCAACAAGTCACACTTTGTTGTCATTCTGTGGGCGGAATAAACGTCCAAGATCGCGTATGTGAGCTAGCGAGCACGTACGTAATACTTTGGTTGTCATTCTGTGGGCGGAATTAACGTCCAAGATCGCGTATGTGAGCTAGCGAGCACGTAATACTTTGGTTGTCATTCTGTGTGGGGAGTCACTGCAAATTACACAACTAACATCTCACCCCTCGCCGTGGACGTGTCCACTATATAGTGTGGCCCATCAGTGGAAGGTTAACCGCATTTTGCAGTGCTCTGCATAATCAAAGTTCATGTGTAGATATTTTTTGAATAGGATTCATCATTATCTGTAAACTTAACTTTGATTATTTAGACCACTGCAGAATGCGTTTCTGGATACAAATGTGTCACTATTCCCATTGTGAAAAATGGGACACTCCCAGCACCCATCTGCGGAGGTCTTTTCAGAAACTGGCATAAACAGATTTAATTCTAAAACACCCTGTAAATTGGGTTCAAGGGTTTTTTTAAAGCAAATCTAAAACTGCATTTATATTGACAATGTCCGAGAGAGAACGACTGTAATAAAAGCATTTGATTCAAACTTAGAAAACAAACTTTCCTCAGCAAGTTTTCGACCACCTTGGCGTACTTGTTCTTTATCATCACTGGGGAGGAATAACTCGCAACTCAGAGAGAGAAAAAGACAGAGAGAGAGAGAGAGAGAGAGAGAGAGAGAGAGAGAGGGGGGGGGAGAGAGACAGAGAGAGGGAGAGAGAGAGAAAGAGAGAGAGAGAGAAAGAAAGAGAGAGAGAGAGAGACAAGACAGACAGACAGACAGACAGAAAGACAGACAGACAGACAGACAGAAAGAGA
>JAWQFJ010003562.1:10000-11508 GCA_034096865.1 Theodoxus fluviatilis | reverse complement strand
GAGAATGAGAGAGAGAGAGAGTCAGACAGACAGACAGACAGAGACAGAGAAAGACATAGAGAGAGAGACAGACACAGAGAGAAACAGAGTGAGACGCAAATAGAGAGAGAAGGACAGAGAGAGAGAAAGAGACAAACAGACAGACAGACAGATAGACAGACAGAAAGACAGACATAGATAAAGAAAGAGACAGACAGACAGACAGACAGAGAGACTCACATAGAGAGAGAAAGACAGAGAGAAATAGAGAGAAAGAGAGAGACAGACAGACACACAGAGAGATAGACAGTGAAAGAGAGAGAAACAGAGAGACACACAGAGAGATAGACAGTGAAAGAGAGAGAAACAGAGAGAGGCAAAGAGAGAGACAAAAAAGAGAGAGAGGGGCAGAGGGAGAGAGATTGAGAGAGAAAAAGAGAGAGTGAGATTGAGAGAGAAAGAGATAGAGAGAGAAAGAAAGAGAGAAAAAAAGAGAGAGAGAGAGAGAGAGAAGAGAGAGAGAGAGAGAGAGAGAGAGAGATCCTAAAGAGGTGCAGAAAAGTTGGTGTAACCGTGTGCCACGTTTAACCCAGAAGAGATACATTTAGGTCGATTTCAATCAACGGTATAAAGATAAGCCTCCATCCTGTCAATTAAATTTTCTCCTTTAAATTACATGAAAGATCTACGCTTTTCTTTAAAATTCAAATGACTTCGTTTTTTGTCAAACCCCCATGCCTCAATCAAGACATGCGTTGGACAGTGTGAATCCCCCCGTTGCAATAGTGCGAGACTGCCTGGCGTTCTCGTTCATACTTCCTGTGGGGCGGCTTCCATTGTTTTCTGAATTGTCCTGGGCCCGTATTCACAACGGCGATTTATCTTTTTAACACTCGATTTATCCCCTAGCCCCGCGTTATCTTGATCGGTTAGATAAGGTACGCTCGTCAAAGGATCCTAGGTTGCGCTTTGCAATATATACTGGTTTCCAGCCAAGGGAGAGCGGAACAGGCAGTTGGAATCGTCTGAGTTTAGAGATAAATCGGCGTTAAAATATATCGCCGATAAATCGCCGTTGTGAATACGGGCCCTGGGCATTACGTCCCTTAGACCTTTCGGCCTTCCATTGATAGAGCACACTAGTAGGATCGTCCGAGTAGAGGGGCGCCAAGTTGGTCGTGTAATTTGCAGAGACTCCCACACAAAATGAGCACCAGCTTATTACGTGCTCGCTGGCTCACATACACAATCTTGGGCGGTATATCCGCGCACAAAATGACAAAAGGGTGTGAATGATTGACACAGTGGTGTACACAATGCGCTCTCAGCTGAATTGGGTTACGATTAATATCATATTTGCAGCAGTCTTCAAGGCGAGTCGACTCTGTTTCGAGCATATATGCCTATGTAAATAAACCGCAGCCAATCAGTTGCTGTGGCCTGTGGTCCGCACCCCTCTGCTCGGACGAGTCCACTAGTGTGGCCCATCAGCGGAAGGCTATCCGACCTTTCAGCCGCTTTTCAGCCTC
>JAWQFJ010003562.1:0-5000 GCA_034096865.1 Theodoxus fluviatilis | reverse complement strand
AGGTCAGTATAGCCACTGCTGGCCAGGCCTGACACTACAAAGTGTAGGTCAGTATAGCGACTGCTGGCCAGGCCTGACACTACAAAGTGTAGGTCAGTATAGCCACTGCTGGCCAGGCCTGACACTACAAAGTGTAGTTCAGTATAGCGACTGCTGGCCAGGCCTGACACTACAAAGTGTAGTTCAGTATAGCCACTGCTAGCGGTTCCTGAGTGCGGAACGCACGCGATGGCGTCATCAACAGTTTGGAGTCATCAACTCGGTGAAGCGATGACATTTTTTTTTAATTCTTGTAATTCCAAGTCGAGACAACATATACATTCCTAAATTGAAGGTATGCTTTTCTGGAGAAAACTCTGACCTTTCACCAAAATTTCCCCTGAATCCGTTTTGGACTGTTGGAGTTATTGTGCTGAGTAACCAACTCAAGGACGAACCGAGGGTAAAACGTCAGTTTTTTGACGGGGCTATTTAGAAATGCCGCCACATTTTTACACGTAACATTTACTCGACGTTCCCGACTGAAGATCTATTTCAAACTACCGTCAACCGGGGTGACAAAAGCTACCCGGGGTGACTGACGCCACCCGGGGTGAGTGAGGCCACTTCAGGATATAAAAAAGACCACACTTTGGATGCGTATGAAAACCTTTGTTCATGGTCTTGGTGTATTTTTTCTGATGTATTCCAACAATCACTCCTTTTTTTGCTGTTCTGTCTTCAAATAGAAGCGCAGATAATATAATCATTTTGTACTAGGCATTGACAATGATTACCAGTGGCCTAAGTTACCCCCAGAAGGCGTTTCCTAAGTTTTAGCATTAATTTGATTTTCCGGCCTACGTCACCACATACTGATGTGACTTAGGCTATCCCCTACAACGCTCATTAAACAAAAATTTAAGCCATTTTTTTAATCAATAATTTATTGAACTCTTTAAATTCACCAGTCTCCTCAATATAACCCCATATTAATCTCATTTGAGTAATTAATACATGGGGTAATGCAGAATAAGGTTGCTCCAAAAGCGGTCTAAGTCACGCCGTTTGGCGGTAGTGACTTCAACTAGGGATGAAGAACAGTCTGAAAGACAGGCGTGGCCGTAGAGCGGACAACTGATGGATGTTGCGGAACTGTCTACCCCAATACCTAATGATGCACGTACTTACTGTAAGAACTGTTTGAGGTCATCTTGACGAAGAAGACATTGATAATAAGCAGGCTGATGTTGATGATAATGGTAGTCGAGTTTGTGGGACTGAGATGCACCGAAAATGTATCCAGTCACCAATACGTTTTTCACCTTTGTGTCTAGATACATTTTGATTCATTTGATCCTGCAAAGTACAGCTGCTCAGTAGAGGCTGGATACAGCGTGACGTGCGAGACAGGGCTCCTTCCAGCATTCCTGCAGGGCACCTGCATCTAACTCTACACAAGCCGGGCCTCTTCCATAGCCCAGATAAGGTTAAAGGGCCACGCCCCTATGTTCACCCCACACCCGGCTTCTTCCGGGTATCTCAAGTTACGCCTTTCATTGCTTATGCTTTCTACCTCAGCTGTTTGCTGCTGAGGGTTTGATTATGGGGATGCTGTGATTTGTGAGAGGAAGTATAACTCTGTCTGGAGATATGTTAGGTCAGGTCAGGTCAGGTCGAAAGCCCTATGCAATGCCAGCTGCTGGGTGGAATCTAAATTGTGTTGTCAAGCGCGACTCTTCTTCCATATCTGAAACACCCCCCAACCCCCACCCCCACCCCCTCACGTAGCGCCGGCCATAGAGAGGTTTCCCAGGATTGCGGTAGCCTGGCGAAAGTAGTCTTAGGCAATCCAACTGAGGCTCGTTCCATTTTGAAAAAGTATTTTGTTTAATGTTCAGAAGTGAGCGTACATTCTCTCTCTCTCTCTCTCTCTCTCTCTCTCTCTCTCTCTCTCTCTCTCTCTCTCTCTCTCTCTCTCTCTCTCTCGTCCGTGCCATCAGTAGCTCCTGGTTCCCCAGCCTCATCTCACGCCCCTGCTCCACCAGCTGATGACCCCAACATCGTCCCGATTCCTGACCGCAGGCGACCTACATTGAGACGGCGTGCAAGGAAGGATGACGACACAGACCAACCTCGTGGGCGAAGTGTGCATGCAGCAGCCAAGCAACAGACAGCACGAACTGCACGAACTGTCCGAAAGTACTGCCACAGACGGTGTTGATTGTTCGTGCATTGCAAACTTTCCACAACTGGTTTCCATTTTTGTTGACACACGCGCATTTTAGTTACTGTTCCGCGTCACTTTGTTTTCATTGTAATGGGCTGGTAGGTCATAACAAAAAAAGTTTCGTTCGTTCGTTCGTTCGTTCGTTCTCTCAGTGGGACAGTCAAATGGTTCCAAACGAAACGACCTTCTTAAAACAAATGAAAAGTAGAATGATTGAATGGTACAAAAACGACTGGAGAAATCACTACAGTCAAGTGTCAGCTATTCCTTTTATAGACTACTTAAGGTGGATCACTTCGTAGAGCCATATCTCTATGTAGTAGATAAAAACGTCTTTAGAGATGCTCTGATACGTTTCAGAATGGGAATAAGCGATTTATACGTACATACGTAAGTATAGATAAAGTGCAATTCCTTACATAAATATCTGTCCATTATGCATGGAAATTGAAGAAGATGAAATTCATTTTTTATTTCACTGTCCAGCTACTTATGACTTACGCATGAAACACATACTACCAAGTATACAGCATGATGCCGAAGAACCTGTGACAAACATTTTCTCAAATAACGATGTTTGTGCCTTATGAAATATTGCGATGTATCTGTATAAGGCGTTTCGGAGACGATCAGAAGCAATGCCATTGTTAAACAGCTTTATAGACATTTTTGAAAATTAGAATGTACTGATGATATGGATTACAAGCTACAATTGTCACCGTTGTCCAATAGTAGCATGGGAAGTGATAAGATTGCTTCAAACTTTGTGCTATTACTGTCATATGTAATGGGTCGGAGGCCCCCACAATAAACCAGTTGTTCGTTGTTCGTTCTCTCTCTCTCTCTCTCTCTCTCTCTCTCTCTCTCTCTCTCTCTCTCTCTCTCTCTCTCTCTCTCTCACGCGGGTATGCGCCCGTATGCAGGCAATGTTTTCCCTCCTCGAAAACTTCACCCCTTTCATTGTAGTTAAGATGGGTGCCCCTTTAAGAGGCCCGCCCTTGTCTGCCCAGTGGCGTGCTTACTCAAGCAGGAAGTCTGCATTCAGGACTTGACGTATGAATGACACTAGGGTTACGACCTCTCCTTGAAGGCGGCTGTCTATCAAACACGCAGTCACCTCCCCAATAGCCTCGCTCCAGTCTGAGTGTTCTGATTGGCTGGGATGTTTTCACTGCTTTGCAAGGGATAAAGTGGAATAAGAGCTGTAGGCATATATCTCCTCCTCCCCCCACCCCGCCCCTGCTCCTATCCACCCCCACTATATCTCTCCTCCCCCACCCCGCCCCTGCTCCTATCCACCCCCACTATATCTCTCCCACCGCATTTCACTACGCAATTCATAAAAGGTGAATGATTAGGGACATCGTGATTCGATTTGCGCTTACTTGGAGGTATTATGATTGATTTTCGTGATTACTGACCTTACATAGCCTACAAAGGCTGATAGGCCGTAAACATCCACCCATCCATCTGTCTGTCTGTCTGTCTGTCTGTCTGCTGCCTGCCTGCCTGCCAGCCTGCCTGCCTGTCTGCCTCTCTGTCTGTCTGTCTGTCTGTCTGTTTGTCTGTCTGTCAGTCTGTCTGTCTGTCTCTCTGTCTGTCTGTCTGACTGTCTGTTTGTCTGTCTGTCTGTCTGTCTGTCTGTCTGTCTGTCTGTCTGTCTGTCTGTCTGTCTGTCTGTCTAGCATGTGGGTATGCGTCTGTATGCAGGCAATTTATTCCCTACTCGAAAACTTCACCCCTCTCATTGTAGTTAAGATGGCTGCCCCTTTAAGAGGCCCGCCCTTGCATCCCCAGTGGCCGGCTTACTCAAGCAGGAAGTCTGCATTCAGGACTTGACGTATCATTGACACTAGGGTTACGACCTCTCCTTGAAGGCGGCTGTCTATCAAACACGCAGTCACCTCCCCAATAGCCTCGCTCCAGTCTGAGTGTTCCTGATTGGCTGGGATGTTTTCACTGCTTTGCATGGGATAAAGTGGAATGAGGTTCATAGGCACATTGCACCCCCCCCCCTCCCCCCTACCGAGTCTCCTCTCCCACCCACTCCTTCTTTCACCCACCCACCCCTCTCTCTCTCTCTCTCTCTCTCTCTCTCTCTCTCTCTCTCTCTCTCTCGCTCTCTCTCTGTCTCTTTCTCTCTCTCTCTCACGGCTCAGTGACGTACACCTACCAACTTTCAGACCAAACACTTTCAAAATACTTTAATTCATGTGCGCGCGCGCGCGCGCGTGTGTTTGTGTGTGTGTGGTCTTTTGGCTGACGACTCAATTTCACTTTTAAGGACGGTTTCCTCCCTATCACTTGAAAGCTCACATTTCAAACTGAAGGGTTTGCAGGACTGCCAATGGTGTACCGCATTTTCATTCAAACCCTTCTTAAGTCGGATTTCTGCCCAGTAGGTCCACGTTTACACTGACATGAAGCAGCTACATCCAGCACCCCAGCCACCCTGGAGAAAGCAGTGTGTGTGGAAAACTTGGACGCTCATTGGGGCTGCGTAGACCATTGAAGTCTAAACGGCAAGACTGTGGTTCCGTAACAAGAGTGTCGTGCCTGATGGAAAAGGAACCGTTAAAGGGGCACCCTGCGTGAAGTGCTATGGAAGTAGAATTTTGCGTCTCACTTCATCGACGTTTCTCGAACAAGAGTAATTATTTCGTTCACATGACCACAACAAGCACGTTCTCTATTTCTTCGAGCAATGACTCCGCCGAGGCAAATGATCACACTAGACGTGTATGTATGATGTATGTGTGATGGTGTGGTACTGAAGACTGCAGGTAGGAGG
>JAWQFJ010003560.1:10000-12921 GCA_034096865.1 Theodoxus fluviatilis | reverse complement strand
TTTTGGTGAAGGGTACATGGTTTATTCTAGCTGATACAAACTTGGAGACCAAGCGAGACTGCAAGACAGGCACGTCTGCTCTGCTCGCCTCTCCTGAGCGGTCTGCCCCTCCAAACACGTCTGCTCCCCAGCATTATCACAACAACAACACTAATCAAAGCACTACATTCTATTTAAAATCAACAGAACAATGGACAATGGTGGAGGCAGTTTATGTGCTGATGGCCTGACCGCCTGCGATACCCCTACAGATCAGAGAGGCTGACCCACAGCTACACCTCTGTTCAGCGTTGTTTTGACATGGCCAGAGGTCAAAAGCCAGGTCGAGATGCAGCCAGCCAGCCGGGGCCAGGAAGATAACGCACATGATAAACCGAGAGAGAGAGAGAGAGAGATAGTGCCCTTCTACACAGAGAGAGAGAGAGAGAGACAGACAGACAGACAGACAGAGAGAGACAGACAGAGAGAGAGAAAAAAAAACATTTGTGAAAAACTACGTAAAATCGAATTGGAAGATTTGAACTATTAGTATAATTAAAAAGTAAACCACATGATATTTAGATTTGTGCAAGAATTCTGGATGTCAAATTATTCAAAATAAAGTTACTGCATATTTCAGTCGACTGTCTACCTGCAAATTAGTCGTGGAAAGAAAACAGTCGTTTAAGTTGACAGAGGCAGTGAGTCTATAAAATCCTGATCACCGGGAGTAAACTGCCTTTTACAACATGACTGATTGTAAATACAGCAAACGTATAAAATACTGACAATTTCAGAGGTACGTAGTATGCACCAGTCAGAAAACTGTGGGAGGTTCAACTTGTTGATTCAACCCACGCATAATCGGAGAAAGGAAAGGTGAGCGCTTCTCTAAAACTATGGAATGAGCCACTGTATTGTCTGTAATTATCTTCAAAACACTCGGAGCTGCCAGGAAAATGATCACAGAAGCTAGAAATAGCTCAAACTGGATGTCGAAAAAAAATCAAACATTTTACATGCGTTTTCTGGGGTTTTGCTCTACGGACTTGACAAAACTTGTGCCAGAACTGGTCGCATTTTGACCTCATTTGATAGGGGTGGACACCCCGAACGGCAGCTAGGTGAACAAGGTGGACAATTGGATGTCAACTGCGCCGTGCTGCAGATCTCATCTCTGGGATCTTTCACACACTGGCAGTTTTGGTAGTGACGAATCTGATGCATCGCTCTAATCGATGGAAATTGTCTTTAAGGATAAAAAGGACTCTGCTCATGAAGATAAGACTTCGCAAATACACAAACACGCCGACGGATACATAACGTCCTCACAAAATTAATGTGTATATGTTACGCACAGCATGAACACACTCACATGCACACTCACAAGCATGCTGATACGTACAGACATGAGTGTATGCCTACTCAGAGAGAGAGAGAGAGAGAGAGAGAGAGAGAGAGAGAGAGAGGGAGAGAGAGAGAGAGAGAGAGAGAGGGAGGAGGGGAGGCAGGGAGGAGGAGGGAGGGAGGCAGGAGAGGGAGAGAGAGAGAGAAGAGAGAGAGAGAGAGAGAGAGAGAGAGAGAGAGAGAGAGAGAGAGAGAGAGAGAGAGACAGAGAGAGACAGAGACAGAGAGAGGGAGAGGTAGAGAGAGAGAGATAGGAAGACAGGCAGATATACAAAGAGAGTGAGAGAGAGAGATATATAGAGAGAGAAAGATCGGAGAGAAAGGGGGAGAGAGAGAGGGAGAGAGAGGGAGGGAGAGAGAGAGAGAGAGAGAGAGAAAGAGAGAGAGAGAGAGAGAGAGAGAGAAACAGACAGACAGACAGACAGACAGACAGACAGACAGACAGACAGACAGACAGACAGACAGAGAGAGAGCGAAGAGAGTGGGATAGGGGGGAAGGGTTAGGGGGTTTGAAAGAACAAGTGGATCGATAGGATTTTGCGCCAAGCCTCTGACCCTGGTATTCTGTAGTCAAAAGCTACGCGACCCGCTCCCTGCACCTGCCTGTCACAGTCCCAAAGCACCTTCTTCCTCTTACACCTTCGGAGCAAAGGCCAGGGGTGTCTGTTCAAAGGTACACAATTGAGAGACGCACACCAAATGTGTCAAGGTGAAGGCTGCGAGAGGGGCGATCTCAAAAACTGCAGGGGTGTCGAACACACGCAAACGTGCTGTGACACCTGCATACACATAATTATTTGCATACATGTATGCATGCGCCACACGCGCTTGCAGAGCGTTTGTGAGAGATCGAGCAAACGAGCGAGCGAACGAGCGAGCGAACGAGCGAGCGAGCGAGAAAGAGAGAGAGAGAGATATGA
This sequence comes from Theodoxus fluviatilis, assembly GCA_034096865.1. Lineage (NCBI taxonomy): Eukaryota > Metazoa > Mollusca > Gastropoda > Cycloneritida > Neritidae > Theodoxus > Theodoxus fluviatilis. The sequence continues at coordinate 10,615 of JAWQFJ010003560.1, read as the reverse complement.
TTACACACAGAGACGGAGAAACAGAGACTATAACACAAACACTGAAATATAGAAACAGACAGCGACATACCCATACACATACAAGCAAGTAGCCTACAAACACACACACACACACACACACACACACACACACACACGAGGATCAAATGACTTGTCAGGGCTGTGAGGGAACGAGAGTGAGGGAGGCTGGTGTGTGATGTGGGTATGATGGAATGTAACCGATATTGAGCGTACGGGGTGGCTGGGGCGGCGATTGTACACGGCACGAGACAGAGAAGAGTGACGAAAACGTCGAGTTTGATTTAACTCTTAAGCACCAGCTTCTCGTTCTCTGGAGAAAGGTATTCGTGAGAGGGCTACCCTGGTGCCTGACTGCATATCTCTTGAGGCCAGCGACTATGTCGCTACACAGACGTGGGTGCACTTACCTTTGAACAGTAGAAAGACTCGTTGGTGCGTGTGCGTTACTCCGTTCGATCGTCAGAAAATGAAACTCAGAAATTTACTTGCGGTTTGCTAGACGAGGTGAGTCATAGTTCCAGGAATAGCGACAACGCTGTCGACAGCCTTGTGCACTGCACATATGAGCGCTGTGTGATCGCAACCACCGTTGTG
>JAWQFJ010003560.1:0-5000 GCA_034096865.1 Theodoxus fluviatilis | reverse complement strand
TCTGTCTCCTCGACCTTCACCTCCTCCTCGTCCTCCTTCATTTCCTCCTCGATCTTCTGCTCGCGCTTCACTTTCTTGTGGTTCTCCACCTGCTTCTTTTCCTTTTCTCCCTCCTCCTCCTCCTTTTCCTCCTCTTTTCCCCTCTCTTCTTCGGCGGCTTCGTCTTCCACTGTCCTCTATTTCGTCTCCACAATATTCATCCTTTTCTTCGTTTTCTGCAGCTTTTGCCGCCTCTTCCGCGTTCGCATCGTGTTTTGTCTTTGTTGTGGCAGCAGTTTCTGATTTTCTTTGTTCTTCCGAATTCATTTCATCTGTTCCTTTCCCCTCATCGCTGTCTGCTGTTACTTGATCGTTTTTAGCTTTTACTTCTGTTGTTCCAGCTTCTCCTTCATTTTTTACTTTTGGTCTTCCTTCTGTGTGTTTTTCTTTGCTTGCTTCACCATCTTCTTTTCCTTCTTTTGTTTCTCCTTTGCCAGCTTCTTCTAATCCTGCTTTTCCATTCTCATCTGCTCGTGCCATTCTCTCTCCCTTGGTTTGCCCTTCTCCTCCTACCACGTCTTTATCTACCCCTGCCCCTCCTTTTCCATCTTTGTCTACTTCTCTCTGTCCTTTTTCATTTTCATCTATTTCTTTTTCCCTTCCACTATCTTCCTCCACTCCTATCTTTTTGTCACCATCTTTGTCCACTCCTATCTTTCTGTCACCATCTTTGTTCACTCCTATCTTTCTGTCACCATCTTTGTCCACTCCTGTCTCTGTGTCACCATCTTTGTCCACTACTGTCTTTGTGTCACCATCTTTGTCCACTACTGTCTTTGTGTCACCATCTTTGTCCACTACTGTCTTTGTGTCACCATCTTTGTCCACTCCTATCTTTCTGTCACCATCTTTGTCCACTCCTATCTTTCTGTCACCATCTTTGTCCACTACTGTCTTTGTGTCACCATCTTTGTCCACTACTGTCTTTGTGTCACCATCTTTGTCCACTACTGTCTTTGTGTCACCATCTTTGTCCACTACTGTCTTTGTGTCACCATCTTTGTCCACTACTGTCTTTGTGTCACCATCTTTGTCTACTCCTGTCTTTGTGTCACCATCTTTGTCTACTCCTGTCTTTGTGTCACCATCTTTGTCTACTCTGTCTTTGTGTCACCATCATTGTCCACTTCCGTTTCCCTGTCTCCTGTCTTTGTGTCACCATCTTTGTCTACTCCTGTCTTTGTGTCACCATCATTGTCTACTCCTGTCTCTGTGTCACCATCTTTGTCTACTCCTCTCTTTTCCTTTCCATTTTTGTTTACTCCTGTTTCTGCTTTTCCATCTTCGTCTGCTGCTATCTTTTCAATTAAGTTTTCCTCCATTTCTGTTTCTCCACTTTCATCTTTCTTTCCTCTCGTCTCTTCTTTTCCATCTTTGTTTACTTCTGTCCCTTTGTTTATATGTCTGTCTACTATTCTGTGTCTTTCGCCAGCTTTTTCTTCCCCCGTCTCTCTCTCTCCACACCTCTCAACTCCTGTTCCTCTTTCGCCACCTTTTTCTTCTGCCTTTTCTCCTCCATGTTTGTCAAATGTTGTCACTCCTTTTCCATCTGTTTCTACTTTCACCCTTACCTCTACTCCTTTCTCTGCTTCTGTCTCTTCCACCCCATGATTCTCTACTTCTGTCTCTTCTACCCCATGTTTTTGTACTTCTCTGTTTTCTTCGCCTTTAGGTATTCCTGTTCCTCCTTGCCCGTCTCTCTCTGCCTCATCCACTTCTCCATCTCTCTGTACTCGTGCTGGTTCTTGTTTTTGTACTCCTGTTCCTCCTTGCCCGTCTCTCTCTGCCTCATCCACTTCTCCATCTCTCTGTACTCGTGTTGGTTCTTGTTTTTGTTTGTGTACTCCTTTTTCACCATCACTTTCTGCTTCCAGTCGGTCAACTTCGTCGTTATCTTCTATTCTTCCTTGATCCGTGCCTCTGGCGGTTGCTGTGGTGTGTTCACCGTCCTTTCCTTCAGGTCTTCCTCCTTCGATGTCTCCCTCTCCCGACTTTGGGCATCTGGTTGCCGCTTCCTTTTTCATTAATTTCTTTCTCTGGCTCTTTGTTTGCTTTGTGGGTTTTCTTTTTAATGATATTTCCGTTCCATGCTTGGCGGATTTCCCCCTGGCGCCCAAATTTGCTGCTGCATCTCCCGGTTCTGCTTTTTGTCCTGAATGTTCATCTTCTGGGTCTTTTTCAGACTGTAGAGTATTCTTTGATTCTCCTCTAACCATTTCGTTTCTTTCTGAAATCACTTGATTTCCTTCTCTTTGCGAATCTGCTGAAGCTACCTCTCCACTGGGATTCTGATCTTGCCGTCCGTCTGGTGTTTTCAGGATTCTCTGCTTTTCTTCATCTTCTTCCAGTGCATCCACCATTTGCAAGTGTTCTTTTTCTGTCTCGCGTTTTCTCCTCTCTGTCTGCTCCCCTCCTCCTGCTCCTGCTTCTCTTCTTTTTCCTCCTCCTCCTACTGCTTCCTTTCCATCTGGTAATACCAGTCCTTGCTGTGTGTCTGTGACAGATTGTGATTTCGTCTGTTCTTTCGAATTCCATTCGGCCGATTTCCCCCACATTTCTTGTCTTTTCATTATTTTCCTTTGGTTCTGTTTTCTTTTCTTTTGTTTCTTTTTTTCAGTTTGCTTTTCTGCTGTTGTCTCCTGATATGCTCGTACAGGCGTTTTACCGCCACCGCTGGTTCGAGCCTCTTTGTATTGTTTTTCTGCTGGCTTCGGTTCCAGCTCAACTGTTCCTTTGCTCATCACTGGACCTCCCTTGTGTCTCAGGAGAGGTGGCTGGAAGATGGCCCTGATGGTGTCCTGGCGCGATACGGATCCGACACTGTCTCCGTCAAGCTGGAAAAGGTTGGGATCAAATGAAGATCCACATCCAGTGTTGAAGTCGATCACCATGGGGATCTCTTGCAATCGCATAGCGAAACAAAGTCGCATCAGTTTCCCAGCAAAGCGTTTGCATTTTTCAAAGTCTGTATCCAAGAGATGGACCAAACCCTGCAAAATGAAACAACAATGATGTCATGACCAGAATACGGAGAGGATTAAATTACAAACAAATTTGATTATGTTAATGAATACACGCTTTCCACTCAGATTATTCACCTGACATACTTTTACGCGCACTTTTACAGTTGATATTGCACTGTGCAACTGAATATCTACTGAACTTTGCATGGCGCTACATTATTTGAAAATGATGATAGAAGAAGTGATGACAATGATAGATACAAGTTTACTAGACAGCAGATCTGGGACGGGTGCCTAAGTTACCTGCTGTAGGAGTGACTCCCACTTCATCATCGTGAGGGACTGCTTGCTCTTCAGCTCCAGTTCCTTTCGTCGTCTTGTAGCGGTTGAGTCCAGGATGTCCGATGAATTCTTCCTAAATTCTTTCATGAGTTCCTCTGCCTTGTCCCTGGTGAGGCCCAGCGTTTTCTCCATGAACTCTCCAGTGAAACTGCAGGCCTACAACAGATGGAATCTCGTTACAGTCACTTGTTAAAGTGTAAGCGGTTTGAGACCCAGACAAAGGGTGCAAGTCGCTATAAAAACCACACCTTAAAAAAACCAGTCACTTGTTAACAATATCGAGGGGATCTCGCTTTTAAGAATGTACAACTTAACAAGGTATACTCTTTATAAAAGCAGACGAACCTTACTATCCAGCCCTACCTCGTGCAAGTGATTCCCACAAATCCCTCCTCTGACGATAATGTCCGCTAGAACAAATTACTAAAAGCACTAACTCTTTCACAGAGCCGTTTCTGTGGGAACTACCCTACCAAGAACAACGTCAGAAGATTGGTTTCTTTTCCTTGTATCACAAGCGGAAACTACGAAGAGGTTTTTCGTGTAGTGAGTGAGTGAATGAATGAATGAGTGAATGAATGAATGAATGAATGAGTGAGTGAGTGAGTGAGTGAGTGAGCAAGCGAGTGAGTGAGCGAGTGAGTGAGTGAGTGAGTGAGTGAGTGAGTGAGTGAGTGAGTGAGTGAGTGAGTGAGTGAGTGAGTGAGTGAGTGAGTGAGTGAGTGTGTGTGTGAGTGAGTGAGTGAGTGAGTGAGTGTGTGAGTGAGTGAGTGAGTGAGTGAGTGAGTGAGTGAGTGAGTGAGTGAGTGAGTGAGTGAGTGAGTGAGTGAGTGAGTGAGTGAGTGAGTGAGTGAGTGAGTGAGTGAGTGAGTGAGTGAGTGAGTGAGTGAGTGAGTGAGTGAGTGAGTGAGTGAGTGAGTGAGTGAGTGAGTGAGTGAGTGAGTGAGTGAGTGAGTGAGTGAGTGAGTGAGTGAGTGAGTGAGGAGTGAGTGAGTGAGTGAGTGAGTGAGTGAGTGAGTGAGTGAGTGAGTGAGTGAGTGAGTGAGTGAGTGAGTGAGTGAGTGAGTGAGTGAGTGAGTGAGTGAGTGAGTGAGTGAGTGAGTGAGTGAGTGAGTGAGTGAGTGAGTGAGTGAGTGAGTGAGTGAGTGAGTGTTGGAGTGAGTGAGTGAGTGAGTGAGTGAGTGAGTGAGTGAGTGAGTGAGTGAGTGAGTGAGTGAGTGAGTGAGTGAGTGAGTGTGTGAGTGAGTGAGTATGTGAGTGAGTATGTGAGTGAGTGAGTGAGTGAGTGAGTGAGTGAGTGAGTGAGTGAGTGAGTGAGTGAGTGAGTGAGTGAGTGAGTGAGTGAGTGAGTGAGTGAGTGAGTGAGTGAGTGAGTGAGTGAGTGAGTGAGTGAGTGAGTGAGTGAGTGAGTGAGTGAGTGAGTGAGTGAGTGAGTGAGTGAGTGAGTGAGTGAGTGAGTGAGTGAGTGAGTGAGTGAGTGAGTGAGTGAGTGAGTGAGTGAGTGAGTGAGTGAGTGAGTGAGTGAGTGAGTGAGTGAGTGAGTGAGTGAGTGAGTGAGTGAGTGAGTGAGTGAGTGAGTGAGTGAGTGAGTGAGTGAGTGAGTGAGTGAGTGAGTGAGTGAGTGAGTGAGTGAGTGAGTGAGTGAGTGAGTGAGTG
>JAWQFJ010003559.1:0-7500 GCA_034096865.1 Theodoxus fluviatilis | reverse complement strand
CACCACGGCCCAGTACAGTCAGCACACCACACCCCACCACACCACGGCCCAGTACAGACGGCACAGCACACCACACCACGGCCCAGTACAGACGGCACAGCACACCACACCACGGCCCAGTACAGTCAGCACAGTACACCACGGCCCAGTACAGTCAGCACAGCACACCACACCACGGCCCAGTACAGTCAGCACACCACACCACGGCCCAGTACAGACGACACAGCACACCACACCACGGCCCAGTACAGTCAGCACAGTACACCACGGCCCAGTACAGTCAGCACAGCACACAACACCACGGCCCAGTACAGTCAGCACACCACACCACGGCCCAGTACAGACGGCACAGCACACCACACCACGGCCCAGTACAGTCAGCACAGTACACCACGGCCCAGTACAGTCAGCACAGCACACCACACCATGGCCCAGTACAGTCAGCACAGTACACCACGGCCCAGTACAGTCAGCACAGCACACCACACCACGGCCCAGTACAGTCAGCACAGCACACCACACCACGGCCCAGTACAGTCAGCACACCACACCACGGCCCAGTACAGACGGCACAGCACACCACACCACGGCCCAGTACAGTCAGCACAGTACACCACGGCCCAGTACAGTCAGCACAGTACACCCCACCACACCACGGCCCAGTACAGTCAGCACACCACACCCCACCACACCACGGCCCAGTACAGTCAGCACAGCACACCACACCACGGCCCAGTACAGTCAGCACACCACACCACGGCCCAGTACAGACGGCACAGCACACCACACCACGGCCCAGTACAGTCAGCACAGCACACCACACCACGGCCCAGTACAGTCAGCACAGCACCCCACCGCTCAGTACAATCAACACACCACACCACGGCCCAGTACAGTCAGCACAGCACACCACACCACGGCCCAGTACAGTCAGCACAGTACACCACGGCCCAGTACAGTCAGCACAGCACACCACACCACGGCCCAGTACAGTCAGCACAGCACACCACACCACGGCCCAGTACAGTCAGCACAGCACCCCACCGCTCAGTACAATCAACACACCACACCACGGCCCAGTACAGTCAGCACACCACACCACGGCCCAGTACAGTCAGCACAGTACACCACGGCCCAGTACAGCCAGCACAGTACACCACAGTACAGCATACTCGGCACAGCACACATGAGACAACCACAGCATAGCACAGTAGAGCACATCATCGCACACCAGCGAATACTTCAGCAGTCAAAACAGCAAAGAGCAGTTTAACAAACCACAACACAGTGAACTTTGCAAGCAAAACACACCGAACCACAGCATTCTACAAAACACCACAGAACAGTCAGTATATCCCCAAACACCAGCGAACACCACGAAACAGCTAGCATAGCCAAGTACAGTACACCACACCATGCCCCAGTCGGCTTACACAGCAAAACACAGCACACAACAGCTTCCCACAGCTCAGCAGAATCAACACAGTAATGTGAGAACACCATAGCACAGCACTACCCAGTCCTCACAGTACATGTAGCACAAATTCCCTTTGTACACGTCACACAAATGCATGCCACACAAACCTTCATAAGACTGAAGCAACATTCTGACTACAGAGACGTGATTAGGTATATGACTGCTGTGTAAACATGACTGTCGTGACGTCATTGCAGTAGTTCAGTAGCTGCTGGATGACGTCACTGGATTGACATACCGCTGTGAAGTACCACTGCACTGTGACATTGCGGATGTCGTCCTCATCGTAGTAGTAGCCCACCCACACGTCACATAGCACACCCCGTGTCGATTTCTGGAAGGCAGCCATGATTGACGAGTTAATGATGAGTGAGTGACGAGTGAGCAAACGAGTAAGTGGCAAGTAAGTGATGAGTGAGTGAAAAAGAGTGACGAGATAGTGACAAGAGAGTGACGAGTGAGTGACATGTGACAAGTGTGTGATGAGTGACAAGTGACTGACGAGGAAGTGAAGAGAGAGTGAAGAGTGAGTGACATGTAATTAATAGTGAGTAACGAGTGAGTGACAAGTGAGTGACGAGTGAGTGACGAGATAGTGACAAATGATTGGCGAGTAGTGACGAGTTAGTGATAAGTGAGCGACAAGTGACTGATGAGTGATGGACAAGTGAGTTAAGAGTGACTGATGAACAATATATAAGTGAGTGACGAATGAGTGCTGAGTGAGTGACAGGTGAGTAACAAGTACGTAACGAGTGAGTGATATGTGAGCGATAAATGAGTGACAAGTGAGTGACGAGTGAGTGCCGGGTGAGTGACGGGTGAGTCATGGGTGAATGATGAGTGAGTGCTAAATGAATGACAAGTAACTGACGAGTGAGTAAAGAATGAGTCATGAGTCACGAGTGATTGATGAATGAACTACAAGTAGTGACAAGTGAGTGACAAGTAAGTGACGAGTGACAACTGAATGACGAGTGAGTGACAAGTGAGTGACGAGTAAGTGACGATTGAGAGACGAGTGAGTGACAAGTGAGTGACGAGTGAATGACGATTGAAAGATGAGTGAGTGACGAGTGAGTGACGAGTGAATGAAAAATGAGAGACAAGTGAGTGACGAGTGAGTGACAAGTGAGTGACGAGTGAATGACAAGGGTGTGACGAGTGAGTGACAAATGAATGACGAGTGAGTGACGAGTGAATAACAAGTGAGTGACAAGGGTGTGACGAGTGAGTGACAAGTGACTGATGTGTGTGAAGAGTGAGTGACAAGTTAGTGACGGGTGAGTGATAAGAGAGTGAGAAGTGAGTGAGTGAAGAATGGGTCACGAGTTAATGACGAGTGAATGACAAGTGTGTGACGAGTGAGTGAAAAGGTATGACGAGTGAGTGAAAAGGTATGACGAGTGAGTGACGAGTGAGTGACAAGTGAGTGACGAGTGAGTTACAAGTAACAAGTGAGTGACCAATGAATGACAAGAGAGTGAGACGTAAGTGACTAGTGATTGACGAGCAAGTGATAAGCGAGTTAAGAGCTACGGATAAGTGATTGTTAAGTAATAAGTGAGTGACGAGTGAGTAGGGAGTGAAGAGTGAGTGACGAGTGAGTGACAAGTGAGTGACGAGTGAATCAAAAGTGACCGACGAGTGAGTGACAGGTGAGTTAAGAGCAACGGATAAATAATTGTTGAGTGACGAGTGAGTGACGAGTAAGGAACGAGTGAATGATTAGTGAGTGACATCATTGAGCCAACTGAAGCAGGTTGGTGATCAATAATCATACAACTCCCCACCCCATGCCCAACAACCACAAAAAGGCACGATAATTCCAGTCGGTTGGAGAAGTGGGAAGCAGGAAGAGTAACGTCGGTGGCCAAATGAACGACTGGCTTCCCCACCCAGCCTTGGAACACGTGCCCGCCAGAAAAGGGTTGGAAATATGAGAACAGGAAATATGGGAACAGGAAATATGGGAAGTGGACAGATGGGAAATAGACAGATGGAAAGTGGACAGATGGGAAGTGAACAGATGGGAAATAGACAGATGGGAAGTTGACAGATGGAAAGTGGACAGATGGGAAGTGAACAGATGGGATGAGGACAGCTGGGAAATAGACAGATGGTAAGTGAACAGATAGGAAATAGACAGATGGGATGTGGACAGATGGAAAGTGGACAGATGGAAAGTGAACAGATAGGAAGTGGACAGATGGGAAGCTGACAGATGGGAAGTGAACAGATGGAGAATAGACAGATGGAAAGCTGACAGATGGGAAGTGACAGATGGGAAGCTGACAGATGGGAAGTGAACAGATGGGAAGTGGACAGATGGAAAGTGGGCAGATAGGAAATAGACAGATGGGAAGTGGACAGATGGGAAGTGGACAGATAGGAAATAGACAGATGGGAAGTGGACAGATAGGAAGTGGACAGATGGGAAGTGGACAGATAGGAAATAGACAGATGGGAAGTGGACAGATGGGAAGTGGACGGATGGGAAGTGGACAGATGGAAAGTGGACAGATGGGAAGTGGACAGATGGGAAGTGGACAGATGGGAAGTGGACAGATGGGAAGTAAACAGATGGGAAGCGGACAGATGGGAAGTGGACAGATGGGAAGTGGACAGATGGGAAGTGGACAGATGGGATGTGGACAGATGGGAAGTGGACAGATAGGAAATAGACAGATGGGAAGTGGACAGTTGGGAAGTGGACAGATGGGAAGTGGACAGATGGGAAGTGGACAGATGGGAAGTGGACAGATGGGAAGTGGACAGTTGGGAAGTGGACAGATGGGAAGTGGACAGATGGGAAATAGACAGATGGGAAATAGACAGATGGGAAGTGGACAGATGGGAACTGGACATATGGGAAATAGACAGATGGGAAATGGACAGATGGGAAGTGGACAGATGGGAAATAGACAGATGGGAAGTGGACAGATGGGAAGTGGACAGATGGGAAGTGGACAGATGGGAAATAGACAGATGGGAAGTGGACAGATGGGAAGTGGACAGATGGGAAATAGAGAGATGGGAAGTGGACAGATGGGAAGTGGACAGATGGGAAATAGACAGATGGGAAGTGGACAGATGGGAAGTGGACAGATGGGAAGTGGACAGATGGGAAGTGGACAGATGGGAAATAGACAGATGGGAAGTGGACAGATGGGAAGTGGACAGATGGGAAGTGGACAGATGGGAAATAGACAGATGAGAAGTGGACAGATGGGAAGTGGAAGATGGGAAGTGGACAGATGGGAAATAGACAGATGGGAAGTGGACAGATGGGAAGTGGACAGATGGGAAGTGGACAGATGGGAAGTGGACAGATGGGAAATAGACAGATGGGAAGTGGACAGATGGGAAGTGAACAGATGGGAAGTGGACAGATGGGAAGTGAACAGATGGAAAGTGGACAGATGGGAAGTGGACAGATGGGAAGTGGACAGATGGGAAGTGGACAGATGGGAAGTGGACAGATGGGATGTGGACAGATGGGAAGTGGACAGATGGGAAGTGGACAGATGGGAAGTGGACAGATGGGAAATAGACAGATGGGAAGTGGACAGATGGGAAATAGACAGATGGGAATTAGACAGATGGGAAGTGGACAGTTTGGAAGTGGACAGATGGGAAGTGGACAGATGGGAAATAGACAGATGGGAAGTGGACAGATGGGAACTGGACAGATGGGAAATAGACAGATGGGAAGTGGACAGATGGGAAGTAAACAGATGGGAAGTGGACAGATGGGAAGTGGACAGATGGGAAGTGAACAGATGGGAAGTGGACAGATGGGAAGTGGACAGATGGGAAGTGGACAGATGGGAAATAGACAGATGGGAAGTGGACAGATGGGAAGTGAACAGATGGGAAGTGGACAGATGGGAAGTGAACAGATGGAAAGTGGACAGATGGGAAGTGGACAGATGGGAAGTGGACAGATGGGAAGTGGACAGATGGGAAATAGACAGATGGGAAGTGGACAGATGGGAAGTGGACAGATGGGAAATAGACAGATGGGAAGTGGACAGATGGGAAGTGAACAGATGGGAAGTGGACAGATGGGAAGTGAACAGATGGAAAGTGGACAGATGGGAAGTGGACAGATGGGAAGTGGACAGATGGGAAATAGACAGATGGGAAGTGGACAGATGGGAAGTGAACAGATGGGAAGTGGACAGATGGGAAGTGGACAGATGGGAAGTTGTTACAGGAAGTAGTTAAACAGGAAGTAGTTAAACAGGAAGTGGTTAAACAGGAAGTGATTAACCCGGAAGAGGCCGTATCAGACTTCACCTTGCCCACGTACTGCACGTTGGCGAACTGGAAGTGCAGGAAGTCGCCAATGGCGATCAGGTAGATGTGGCCGCCGTCCACGCCCACAAAGTCGTCCCCACCTTGCAGCCTGTCCACCTCGCACGTGCCCAGGTAGGTGTCCAGCTCGTACTGCAGACCTGTGTGCAGGCACAGTGGTCCAGGTCAGGCGGAAGTCTCTCAACAGAGAGAGAAGGGTGGGGTGGGGGGGGGGAGAAGGAGAGAAGGAGAGAGAGAGAGAGAGAGAGAGAGAGAGAGAGAGAGAGAGAGAGAGAGAGAGAGAGAGAGAGAGAGAGAGAGTGACTTCAAACTTCATCTATATATTGGCCGACGTACCATAAAATCAAGTTAAACATTTGCATTCACATAATAAACATGTTTAGGAAAAGCAATCAACTTTATAATATACGGTGCTAGTTTAATAATGCATATTTTACAAGCCGGAATAGAAGTAGTTACATATTATTTTCAGCCAGTATGCATGCTTAAAGGGGTATGTACACTTTCTGGTGGTATTTTTGTGAAGTAATAATGGAAGAATATTCATACAGTACCACAGCGTTAAAGAATCTGAAATTTCTTCATCGCTTTCGCTGCGTAGTTTGAAAGTCCAACAGTCCAACTGTCAGTCTTTCATTCCACAGTCCAACAGTTCACAGTCCAACAGTTCACAGTTCACAGTCCAATAGTCCAGCACTTCACAGTCCAGCACTTCACAGTCCAGCACTTCACAGTCCAACACTTCACAGTCCAACACTTCACAGTCCAACACTTCACAGTCCAACACTTCACAGTCCAGCACGTCACAGTCCAACACGTCACAGTCCAACACGTCACAGTCCAACACGTCACAGTCTAACACTTCACAGTCCAATACTTCACAGTCCAACACTTCACAGTCCACAGTCCAATACTTCATAGTCCAACACTTCACAGTTCACAGTCCAACACTTCACATGTCACAGTCCAACACTTCACATGTCACAGTCCAACACTTCACAGACCACATTCCACAGTCCAACACTTCACAGTCAACAGTCCAACAGTTCACAGTCCAATACTTCACAGTCCACAGTCCACTGTCCACAGGCCACAGTCCACTGTCCACAGATCACAGTCCACTGTCCACAGTCCAACACTTCACAGCCCACAGTCCAACACTTCACAGTCCACACTCCACACTCCACACTCCAACACTTCACAGTCCAACACTTCACAGTCCACAGTCCACACTCCAACACTCCACACTCCAACACTTCACAGTCCAACACTTCACAGTCCAACACTTCACAGTCCAACACTTCACAGTCCAACACTTCACAGTCCAACACTTTACAGTCCAACACTTCAAAGTCCAACACTTCACACTCCAACACTTCACAGTCCAGCACTTCACAGTCCAACACTTCACAGTCCAACACTTCACAGTCCAACACTTCACAGTCCAACACTTTACAGTCCAACACTTCATAGTCCAACACTTCACAGTCCAACACTTCACAGTCCAACACTTCACAGTCCAACACTTCACAGTCCAACACTTCACAGTCCAACACTTCACAGTCCAACACTTTACAGTCCAACACTTCACAGTCCAACACTTCACAGTCCAACGCTTCACAGTCCAACACTTCAAAGTCCAACACTTCACAGTCCAACACTTCAAAGTCCAACACTTCACAGTCCACAGTCCACACTCCACA
>JAWQFJ010003558.1:25000-41762 GCA_034096865.1 Theodoxus fluviatilis | reverse complement strand
CTCCTGTGTTTGATCTAAGTAATCCAAGAGGGTTCTCCAGGCATTGGCTTGGCAAAGTAGAACAGAAATGGGGGTCGGGGGTGGGGGGTTGGGGTGGGGGTGGGAGGTGGGGGTGGGGGGGTCGGTGAAGCCTCTCAAAATGAAAGAGGTGGTAACACACCCTAATTTTTAAAATCGGCAGAATCTATCTAAGAATAAACTTGCACCTGAACTTCGACTAGAAATTTCCGCCAACTTCGGGCTCTACAGAACTCGCACCTTTGAAAATTATGCACCGAAATATTTTCTTCGCCCAATTCTGAGCGTAATCTATGTAGTTTCGGCTGTCAAATTAAATCCCCAAAACATTTTGAAAACATGTAGTTGTAATGGTGTTCTTCACCAGAGGAGTTCATAAGATGCAATTATCGCTGACATAAATTTAAACCTTCAAATCTCGCGAGTGATTATCCATCTAGTTCGTCCCCTCTGACCATTCTGTGTTAAAATGGAACGACGTCAATGTATTTTTTATGAGTAAACTGTTGCATTAAGCATGAGTCAGTTATATTGATGTGAGTTTTTTTTACCGTGGTTAAGAAAAACCTTCACCGTCTTTCAACCAGTAAAGTATGTCTAGTTGTTCTTACACATCAGTGTGAATTTTACTCATTCTCTAAAATATACCATGCCATTTTGACAATACATGTATTATCATAGTCAATACATGTAAGGATGTGAATATACATATATTCAAGAAGCACATATTTTACATCTGATTGAATTGTGCGTGTTACTAATGAAAGACTTTATGGAGTCCAGCCAATATAATTGGCAATATCTTACAATAATGTAACATTAACTGTGAATCCAGTGCTTCAGCTATTTGTTATACAACTAGTTGTAGTGTTCTGTTGAGATGAAACGTTAGAATATCAATAAAACCATGCAGGTATCTCAAACAAGTATTTTCTTTTTTTTGCTCAAAACAAAAATCTTGTGCGTCCCTTTCAGAAAACTTGGCATACATCTACCATAGTTGTTTTGTTGTTGTTGTTTTGGTTTTTTTGGGGGGGCGGGGAGTGATTCGGATAAAGACTACAAAATACGATAAATACGATAGAAATGAAAGATATACGATACAGTGTTTTCTTGAACACACTCGTTGACTTTTCCCTGCAATGCGTCAAAGTATGTTTGGCCTACTTGACCGGCAGGCAACTTTCGACGCCCCGGCTCCCTGTCCACAAGGAGTCTGTTGAGAGTGTTCAAAGCCGGAAGCTATCAGACAAGTGCCGTCACTTTGCTCACGCCTGTTTGCCGGGTAGCCCCGGGCGGGGGGGGGGAGCAGGAGGGGGAGGGGGGGGGGCGGGGGGGGGGGGGGGAGTGCCGGGACTTAACGGACTCAGCTGTCCAGCTGTTCAAAGGTGAAAAATGACTGAAGTGATCCAGGTACTTGCAGATGCTGATCGGTCCGCGAAGCCAGACCGACCACAGGTTTGACCACAAGTCTTGGAGTTTAAAGGGTGGCAGAAAAAGTTAAGATTTCTTCGCGTCATTATGTGAGGTGCTCAGGTGTAACGAGTCATTTACGATTCAGACAAAAACGACTACTTATGTCTACCTACAGTTTATTATTAATTTATTGATTGTGTTCTTCTAATGAGAATTTCTTGCAAACAGAACAGTCTAATAAGAGATAGATAGATAGAGAGAGATTGAGAGAGAGAGAGAGAGATCGAGAGAGAGAGAAGAGAGAGAGCGAAGAGAGAGCGAAGAGAGAGCGAAGAGAGAGCGAAGAGAGAGAGAAGAAAGAGAGAAAGAGAGAATAAGAGAGAGAAAGACAGAGTGAGAGAGTAAGACAGAGATAGAGTGAGAGTGAGAGAGTAAGACAGAGATAGAGTGAGAGTGAGAGAGAGAGAGAGAGAGTGAGAGGGTGAGAGAGAGAGAGAGAGAGAGAGAGAGAGAGAGAGTGCATAACACGTACTTCTGCAGAGAGGCATAACAACCAGACTGAAAGCTCTAAACTTTTTTTGTTTACGAACACCAAAACAAAATCTATAAAGTTTTGTCATGGAAGGAAAAGGCTTAACCTTCACTTGACATTCCAATGTAAACTTTGTACGGAAATTCCTTCCCGAAAAGGGAAACATTAAAAATCTGGTAATTAAAGGAAGGATTCCCATTTCAGATATTACATATTCCACGAAAGTCTCTATAATTCCACTCTCCAAAAAGATGTCTGGTTGTCCTGCATATTTCATCTCGACGTCTGTGGACAAGAGCTCTGGATATGTCCTAATGTTAGCGGGGCTAATATTTCACCATCGTCTTGCAAAGTCATCCAAAAGGTCCTACTGCACACAAAAAGCGCACGTTCTCACATCGGCAACGCAAAGGACCGGCAGTTTCCGCGCGTTTGATGCACCGAGCTCTCTTCGAGATGAAATCCCTCGGCAAACCGTCAGCCAGGTGCCTGAGATCTGCGGAGGTCTGCCGCAATGCAGAGAGAAAGCTGTGGTGTGCTTGTGGATTCTGCTCCAAGAATGTAGCAGTGGTTTTTCTCATCGCCCCCTCTGACTCAACTTTGACGTTCGTTTCAGAGTGGCGGAGCTCACCAGCCTCAAGTCATGTTTCAAGAAACTTCATGCCTGATTGAATTCACGCCTGGCGCCCCCCCCCCCCCCCCCCCCCCACCCCCCCCACCCCCCCGCCATAGTCGAAATGTATGTTACGGGCTGAGACGAAAGTACTTTAAGGCTAGTTTGAATGAAAGGCATTCTCCAGCTGATCCACTTCGTATGGAATTGAATACCATCGATATCAACGTCGATTTTCTATCCACGATGGATATTAAGGAAAGATAGTTAATAAAGAAATTTTCCTATTACAGTAGAGCATGCTTAACAAAAATACAAAACGATTCGTCAGAAATGCAAATTTCGTACACATTATTCTAGAATGAGAGGTCAGCTCGTGAATCGATTGAAACACTTTTGAAAAATTCAGAATATTATTTAAATTCACAAAGTTTCTCAGCTTCGAAAGTGTAGACCTACAGAGTAAAACTGTTGAATATACAAGAGAAACAGCAAGGGTTTGAAATAGGATGGTTGATAATGATACAATACCTAGCCATTCTTGAAAAGCTAACCTTAACACAAGACGCCGAGCATAACATTATTGGGCAGGATTTAGATAAAACAATATGGCTATAAGCGACGCCGAGCCCCAGATATCAAACATGCCCACCACCATTCTAGTAAACTAGAGATTTCGCCTACCGGCAAAAGTATCTCTAGCACAGTTCATATCACGTGATGGAAGGTTTTTGGCCAATTTATGCAAGCGGTCACACGAGAGGCTTGTGGGATAGCCGATGTGCTCATTGACATACGCCGTTAAAGTAGTTCTAAGACTATTTCGCACAAAACTCTTAACTTACTCTTGTTGAGACAACAAACAAGCGTTTATTCGATACAATAAAATGTTTGTGTTGAAATGGAACCAAGTTTTTACATCTGAATGATTTATGTAAAAAGTGGAGAGAAAAATAGTATCAGAACGAACTATTTTTGGCGCAAGGCTGTAATGCCAAGGGTCAAGCCTATTACGCATTCATTGCGAACTGTGCCAGAGTCAATACTACTGACTCGGGTTTACAGAATGGCCCCCCACAACCCTCAGAGTCATTCTGAGGACGTAGAAAATAAGGAGATTGCAGATGCAATGAGGCTTCTGCCAAATCAACTGGAGCACAACAGGCAGTGAACTATATTCGACTAGGCCACGATTTATTGGAAACGCACAATTAAGGAAGACATTCCACCCACCCACCCACCCCCACCCCCAAAAATGGTGAAAATACCAAGAGAATGCAATTTGCATGTTGGCAGTGACATTGTATAAAATCATTGTCAAATTTTCTCCAACGGAGTCCGACTTATTAAAAAAACAACACTGTCCTTGCGAGTCTTGTAAGTCTTTTTAACCACTATTACCAGACAACACCGAGGATTAATATAAATTCGCGCAATGACGAGTTCCCATACATTGTCGTCCGCATCCGCGGTCTACTCATGTTAGCATTGTAGACTTCCATAGGGTAACAAAGGATATTCCAGTGTTCCTTTCTAGACATCGGCGAGACATTGGAAACAACACTCCCCTGATAAAACTAATTTACTTCAACTGGACACTCAGGGGAAAAGGATCGCCAAGATGTAGCCAAACTTGCAAATGAAAAATAATATGCTAGTCGACGAACTCATTGCTTCACTTAGCACAATTCGGTTTCATTCCTTTCAAAATTACACAGAAATTTTCTTATTCTAGTGAAAGCAGTATCAAAAATGAAGCATCTACATTACTTGAGAACTGCTAAAATTGTCAGATGCTTTTACACGATAGCAGATCACAGCACAGAGGCAGTAAAGGAAACGACAAAAAGTGTAGGCAATCTTCCATTGCGCTGATGAAGCCCAACTCAAAATATGGGTGAAACAGCGTGGAAACATTAAATGGAAGAAGCGAATGCAAAATGCAGCGAAAAATTACCTTAAAACTATCAAATATGACTCAAAATGAATCAGTCACTGAAATGTAAAACATATGGCCAGAGCCGCTTGAGATTTCCCTCACCAGCTGGAACTCCGAGCGTTCGGGACCTGCACTAGTACCTCAGCCCGGAAAGCCCCCCAAGCAGGCGAACAGGCTATTGGGGAGCTACACCGGGATATCCTCAGGTCATCAAGACTCGACTACGTTTCAAGCCACCCATAGAGACATAGAACCATGTACACGCGTAACAATACATTGGTTGCCATATCCCCCCCCCCCAACCATTTAAACAAAGCATTGGAAATTGTACTTGTTTTTCGTAACAAACTGCAATGTTACTTAAAGCCAAATGATAATCAAACGATGGCAAAAACAGAATGGGAAAATACCATTAAAACAACACTTTCGACGTAGCCGATTCTTATGCGTCACCGGACCTGGGGCAGTGAACAACTCAAGTTTAAAGCAAAATTACATAAAGACTATAAGCTTCAATTCCCAAACCGAGGCACGAGCCAGTAGTAGTCAAATGGCCATACAGTAAACAATACATCCAAAATCATTTAGTCTTTGTTTTCCTTACAACCTCGAATCTTTCACGAGAAAACAGCTACCCTAGCTCAGACTCATTCTTCTGCAAAAATTATGGGCACATCTTTTTTAAAATGATAGGACACTGCACCGTAGCAAACCAGCCACAAAGCCGTAAGGATGCACACCTGCCCACCCCAGAACAATTGCATCCACACCTTAGTCTCGTTACAATTGTCCCATCACCTTCTAGCCCCGGGCTCATTCAGTCGAAGCAAGAAACACTCAGACCTACTTTACTGCCGTACACACGCTATGTATACCCATTAAGATTACAGGAAACTTCGCCGCGTGAAACCAGCTTCTGACCTCAATGTCTTTCGCTGCACCCAAGAAAGGCTGCAGTTGCACATGAACCAATGAATCCACTGTCACCCCACGTTCCACTCACCTGCCAGGAGGGCGAGGGAGACGATCCAGGTATCCCCACGTCTCATGTTGGTTGGAGGACCGGGACACAGAGACGGAGGGAGAGGGGCGGTGGAGGGTCCTAGCCGCCAGTGCGCTACTCCTGGTGATGAAAACTTTAAATACTGGCGGCCCGGCCACTGTTGACACACGCAGGCCAACGCCGGCCCCGTTGGGACCCTGGGAAATAAACCAATGGGAGCGCTGGAAACAGACCCCTAAAACACAAAGAGCATCAGCACGGTCGGTGAAGGCTTGGGTGACTCCCCTTCAGGGTCAGCATGCGATTGGTTTGGGGCGTCAATCTCTGCGAGACACCTCCTCCTGGCTTCTTGCAGCATGCCTACCCCCTCCCTTCTCTCCGTCTGCCCCTCCTCCAGCTTTAACCAACTCCCAGCCCTTTATTTCCCCACTAATTCTTTACACCTATTACTCATGCTGTATACTCCACATGCAACCTTAATTTTTGTTATGTTCTTTTTCGTTATCCTCCGTTCCTTTTTAAGTCCCTGCTCCTGATGCTGCCCACTCTGTCCTCTTTCCCTTCCAACAATTATTTCCACCTGTTACTTTTTGTTGTGTTCTCTGCCTGCAGGATTTCTGCATGCAGGCTGTCTTCTTGTTATTTTGCCCTCTAGCTTTCGCTTGTTGTGCATTTCTATGCAGAGCGCTGACGCGTATGTTGCATTCTGCAATAAAGTCTTAATCGGAGTATCAGATGCAGACTTATAAGATGTATATGGCTGTATGCAGAACTGAATTAAAGAAATGGTTGTATTCATTTGTCTGTTTGTTCTTTCGCCTGTTGCACCTGACAAGCTTTTTAACGAATGGTGTTTATTCATTCATCTTTGTTTTGATTTTAAATTTTCCTCATCTCAGTTGCATCTCATCTTTATTCTAGCCATTCCTGGAAAACTATCTTTTCTATGGTCGGTTTCTCTTGATGAAGCATTATCCGAAGCACTAGGATTTTGACTTGGCACACCACAACATGTTACACCAGGATCCAAACAGAAAACTCCTGCCTCGTAGCCCTCGCCACGCGGATCACCCCATTTCCCCCCGTAAGCTTACTGCAGTTTTTCTCCCTGTCATGACAGGTGCACCATCTCATGCAGGCGACACAAGTATCGGTGCAAATACCTGCACTTGTTCGCTTCTCATTCCTGTCTGAAGTTGCAGTTGTTTTCTCGCCCCATTCCCCGCAGATTTACGCTCCCTGTTTGGTGGCTAAAGATACGTTCGTACCACCTTCCCCTCACCTTAATCTTCTCGCACTCAAACTACGGCAGGCGACCGCTTTCCCAAGAATAACCAAGAGTCAGGTGTACCAGAGCCCCTTGGGTGAAGTCCCCTGGAAATCTCAGCCTCGGGGTTCTTGTGACAGTCAGGGCTGGTCCCTCGCCACCCTCGGGGTCTCAACCCCCCTCCTCCGCTGTCTCCACCTCTTCCCAGGGCACAGGACTTTGCCTTACCCACCCCCCTCCTTCCCCTCCCACGAGTCGCACTGTGGTGTGACTTCACCGTCGGCCACTGGATCTGTCTGGGTTGTAGCTGATGTGTTGTGGCGCTGTCTGCTTGAGGTAATAATTATGAAGAGCTGTGGTACAGGGCAAGGTGCAGGATATACAATTCAACATGTATGCTTGCACAAATAATTTGTGGTGCGTTCCAAGTCAGCGTTCATTATTTACCTTTTTGTATTGAGGCATCGAGCGACCCTGCGTGCTTTTGTTATCTCATGAGTGTTTTTGTGTCTTTAACTTTACGCACATGTGTGTCTGTTAGTCCGTCATTCCTTCCGTCCATCTGTTTATCTGACTTCCTGTCCAAAAGTAATAATAATAATAATGTAATAAAAATAGTGTGTGGATTTATATAGCGCCTTATAATGAGTTAAGACATGCTCAAGGCGCATAAAGTGTGTCCACATGTCTGACTGTCCGCCAGTAGTCCCATCCATGCATTCGTCATCCAGTCTGTCCAGTCTGTCCAGTCGCTTCTGTTTGTCTGTCGCTTCGGCCATTCGTCCGTTTGTCTGCTGGGTTCCTACCTGCCTGTCAGTATTCGTCTGTTTCTGTGTTGATGTGTCTGTGTGTCAGTCGGTGTGACTTTGTGTCTGTCTTCGTCTCTCTCTCTGTGTGTGTATTTGTGTGTGTGTGTGTGTGTGTGTGTGTGTGTGTGTGTGTGTCCCTCTGTCAGTCTGCCTGCCTGCCTGCCGGTCTGTCTGTCTGTCTGTCTGTCTGCTTTTCTCCCCTCCCCCCCCCTCTCTCTCTCTCTCTGTCAAACAAGCGTCCTCTTTCCTTTCTCGATTTCCTCTTTGGGTTGGGGGTAAGAATTGACCCACCGCGTTTCCCTACGCGTTTCGTAAGAAGCAAATAACTAGGGAAATCTTGACTTGACTTGCTCTTATTCTAACCAACTCTGATACTTATCCGTGACCAATGGCCTTAAATAGCCTACTAAGGGTGATAGGCCGTAACATTCCATCCATCCGTGCATCAAGCCTTTCCCGATATTCGTTCTAATCAGTTACGTCTACAGCAGAACAATTGGTGCCAATGAGCAGCTGTCTCAGCTCCTGAGGAATAGCAAGCCCCACCGAACTAAACCCGTTCGCTTGTTCTGTCCGCGCTCAACCTCACACACGTCACACTCTCCATTGCTAGGGGCTGCCGATGTGCCTCTCTGTCCGTTCGGCTGCTAAGCTGTTGCATCGCCCAACATAGGTGAAAGTTTAATCTTTCCCTCTTTGCTTTCCGATGTGGTCACTCCCCACTACTCCAACAGGGGACTTGAATTAGCTCGTTCAATACATGCACCACTGATGTTCACTGAGAGTAGGGGGTTTTCTGATTTCGGCGCACTTCTTTTCCTCTCTGTTACAAGTGGATGAAAACTCAGGCGAGACCTCATGTCACGTAGGCAAATGCCCGATGCATTTCAAGTAGAGATGTGCACAGCTAATTTGGGATCTTTGAAATATGCATACAAGGTCATTATGTTTTGTCGGTCACACAGGAAAACGCTCGGAAAGAAGAGTTTTCACCAAAAGTAAATACTTGACAATCATATGCGTGCCGCTAACACTGCCTGCACCTCACACTTCTTTTCTGTGGCGAAACATTCATCCCCTAGGCGCAACTTTTCGCAGACAAACTTCTCCGCTATCGTTTTCTTATAAAGTGGTTAAAGTTAACATTGCCTTTAAGTTTAACCTTCACCACTTCTTACGCATGATATAGACAACAACAACTGGGGAATTCATCTCATGGCTTAAATATGTTGACCCTGACAAGCGCCTTGAATCAAATAAACGCACAGAGATCGAGTGGATTTCACTGCTAATAAAACGAACGTTTCCTGATTAAACGGAGATACCACGACCTCTGCCCCTCGGTTTACTCCTTTCTCTGGGAAAACTTGCAGTCTGGTAATTGTTGCATGCAGAAAATGTTTTGGCCTTGCATTTCTTAAAGGACAATATCAAGCTGTGATAAAAAGCATTTGTCTGTTGTGTCTTTCATGTATTAAATTCGGTCGCAAGACATATATTTCAGGCCTAGCACGCGGCATTTTTATGTCTGGCACAGATCTGAACATTCTCCTCTACTGTGATGTATCTGTCATGGCGGACACGTGTTCAAAGAAGTCGCGAAAATGTTTGTCGCGGTCAACGTCACCAAATTCAACGCGCACCAGTGTACCAAACCACCTTCCGATTTGAATAATGCAGCGATTTAAACGAACTATTTATGTATTATACTTAGAGCATTGAGAAATTAGTACTGGTATTTGATTATGGCTTCTTTGAATATATGTCAGTGATTCTTAAAATGAGCGTTTTGCATGCGAACCTTAAAAATGGCGAATATTTGTTTACATGTGTTCTCAAACGCAGCGCAAAAAGGCGCCGCGTGCGGGGCCAGAAATAGATGTGATTGCACCGATATTTGAGTCAGGACGCTGAGTGCGCGGCTTTAGTGTCCTTTAATTAAGCACCGGCTTTTAGAAAACTGGCGTGTGTGTCGACTTCTATGCGCTCAGTGACCTGACAGACGATCGTGCTCTGGAGGGTGGGCCTTCACCTGAACATCAACATGGGTCGTCTTCGTTTTGCAATGCAGCTAAAATTCCACTGCACAGTATCACAATATTAACAAAAATATGTGTAGAAAAAGAATCGAATACTCTTCTATAGTTTCAATCAGAGCCAAGGCCCATAGTTTTGACATTCCACCTCATTCTACCCCAATCCTCTCTCTCTCTCTCTCTCTCTCTCTCTCTCTCTCTCTCTCTCTCTCTCTCTCTCTCTCTCTCTCTCTCTCTCCCCGCCTTCCCCTTTGTATTAGGCAATTTTCTTTTTCTTCAGCGAAAGCAGAAGAACGAGGACATTCTCTGGGGCTCAATAGCGTTCTTTA
Source organism: Theodoxus fluviatilis (assembly GCA_034096865.1). Lineage (NCBI taxonomy): Eukaryota > Metazoa > Mollusca > Gastropoda > Cycloneritida > Neritidae > Theodoxus > Theodoxus fluviatilis. The sequence continues at coordinate 31,800 of JAWQFJ010003558.1, read as the reverse complement.
TTTTGTCAGGGAAACCTGGTCAACTTGTGTAATAAGTTTTTTTTATCTCGTCGGCCGTTTGGGATGTTTTACATTGTGAGCGATGTTATCTGGGGGTCACTCAAGAGAGGTGTTTACAAATAGTACTCGTCTTTTTGCACTACAAAACGTGGCTTTCGCACAACATGGATGTGCATCTATTAAAGCAGACGTTGACATCACCATTAACATAGCACTACATCGCATTAATTCTAGTTCATGGGTTACTCAACAATTAGGCTATTATAGTACGTTACACTGCGTTGTTGTACATTGCATAATACTAAACGTAACAGTTTTGGTCTGCATTGTATTGAGGTAGATTTAGGTTCACTCACTAGTCTACAGTATTGATCGTGCTGTTTAGGGTTTGCGAGAGGCTGCTGAAACGAGTGAATGTTATGAGAGCTAACACAAAAAGGCCTCACAGGCACTCTGTCACAATCAAGGCTTGTTGCAATTGATTTGGGGGGTTTACTAAGTGTCCGAACTTAGAAGTAGACTTCGGGGATAGTTTTTTTGGTTAAAGTCCGCTGTAGTCTTGGACGAAGTAGACCGAAGCTGCCTTTTGATTGGTCATACAAGATCGCTCTTTCGTTTAGGAGTCGCGGAAAGTGCAGGCTGTTGTTTTCATCATCGACTCCACTTCGGCCAATTCGTTTGCAGCAGTCCCCGAACATAAGTTCGCTAAGTCCACTTCGTGTGCAGCAGTCCCCGAACACAAGTTCGCTAAGTCCACTTCGTGTGCAGCAGTCCCCGAACACAAGTTCACTAAGTCCACTTCGTGTGCAGCAGTCCCCGAACACAAGTTCGCTAAGTCCACTTCGTGTGCAGCAGTCCCAGAACACAAGTTCGCTAAGTCCACTTTGTGTGCAGCAGTCCCAGAACATAAGTTCGCTAAGTCCACTTCGTGTGCAGCAGTCCCAGAACACAAGTTCGCTAAGTCCACTTCGTGTGCAGCAGTCCTCGAACACAAGTTCGCTAAGTCCACTTTGTGTGCAGCAGTCCCAGAACATAACTTCGCTAAGTCCACTTCGTGTGCAGCAGTCCCAGAACACAAGTTCGCTAAGTCCACTTCGTGTGCAGCAGTCCCCGAACGCAAGTTCGCTAAGTCCACTTCACTGCTGTTCACCTCGGGTACTGCGCCCAGTTAAAACACATATTAACTTTTACTTGGAACACCAAACTTTCTCGCGATTTACACACTCAGTTTGAATTGCTATGCCGATAACTATAGCATTAATGTATTATACAAGCACAGCAATAATGACAACCATTTCGAAGACCATTATGCACAACGAAGTACCAACAACACTGCACGTTTGTTGTTACTTGGTCAATGACTACAACTTGCGTTGCGCCTTGTTGCTTTTCCGTCCTCGATGACGGGTCAACGAGGAAAGTGTTTGTGTTCACGAACAAACTAGACGGGTCAGAGCCGCCTATTCCACGCACGTAGCGTGGCTGGGGACCGAGTACAAGCCGCGCTGGTCGTCTGGGAACTGCAAGAGTTTCACGGCACTTCTCCTGGTACCAAACCCTGGGCGTGCCTAAGCCTGGTGAAGTCCAGCACCTGGGAGGCAGGCAAGCGTGCTTGATGCTCTGTGTGCACCGTCCAACCGCAGAATGCACAAGTCGAGGAAAGGTCAGTCTGACATGAAGACGCCAAAATTCAGGCAATTCTGAGCAGACATGCACTTTAGTACAGCAATGAGAGAAACAAGACAGCTTGCTTCCAGAGAATCAGATTAAAAAATTGGTTGCGTAGTGTCTCCATCCAACGCCAAAGCAGTCTTTCGATGCAATACACACATGATGTATACACGACTTTTAATTTCATCAGGTCTCTAAACAACTTTCGAGGTCATGTCAACAACGATAATGGCTTAATTAAGCACGCCGAGAATCAAAACAGTGTGCCAAAAGCATCAGAAGGTATAAATAATTACCACATTTTCAATAGTTGCTATGAAAAATTCATCAGTGGAGAAGCCACCTGAACGGTTGTGAAACCGCTTGTCTTTGTTTCGACATTTGTAGAGCGTGGCTATTTTTTTTCAGCCTAAATGTCCTCGTAATAATAATACATCTGCGTGACAGAAACATGCATGTATTTGTGAGTGTTAATGGCTGCCAGAAAAGACATGTGACAGTGCATTCACGTGTCAGCGTGCCTTTGTAGTACAGGAGTGGGGCTCCCACAGCGGGACTGGCCTGCAACCAGTAAAACATGCAACAGTGTGTTTCATGGACTCTATAAAGGCAGTCCTGCAATACTCATTGAAATAAATTTTTACAATCAGACCATGGTAGATTTCCTCCTTCTCTTGCGACCAAATAGTATGCATTAATGGAGGTCGTCGATACACTTGACTATCGAAGGAAAAAGTTGAAGAGGACGCTTTGATCAAAGGTGTATGTTGCCCCACTGCTTCCCAATTCTTTGGAGTAGAGCTCCTTCCTAAGTTGACAGTTGACATCAAATATGCAAATCATGTCTGTTTTCTCAAAAATAGCTTTCATGTAAATAGTTTCAGTCAGCACGAAAATGCGTTACGCGCTTTCAATTAGTCAATGCTGGTCTCTTGCCATTCAATTTTAAACAATTGGCGTTTAAACAAAAATAAATAGTGGTACACATTGATTTTTCCTACACATATTTTTTGTGGTCAGTTTTGTGTGTCTGTTGTTTTTGCTGTTGTTGCTGTTGTTTTTGCTGATGTTGTTGTTGTGGTTGTTTTTGCTGCTGCTGCTATTGTTGTTATTGTTGCCGCTGCTGCTGCTGTTGTTGTTGTTGCATCTTTCTCAGTCTATGAGAATCTAGGAGCACTTGTCCTGTTGGCTACACCAAAATGCTATTACATCAACACATACTTCACGAAGCCACACCATCCCGCTCCAGCCCACGTTTTTTCCTGGGACATAATCTAACCGGGCTTTCCGGGAAGAGAATGTCATCTGCATTAAATCTTCCAACCTTGGGTTTTCCACATCACATGGGCATATGGCGACTTCCATTCATTCATTGCGTATCTCCACTGACCTTGACGTCACCGCTAAGTCTTCCAGAATTTTTCCTCTTCCACAAGTCACTTCCCCGTGTCTCCATGGGCAAGAAAGCCTCGATTTTGATCGTGTCTGAGGTCATAAATCCACTTTCCGGAGCAAAGGTCACGAGCAGGTGACAGATGTAAGCCTTCATTTGTAACGCCAACAACCATTCGACCCACGCGGCGGAATTCTTTTGCGGCATGAGGCAGCCTTGCGCTCGATCCTTGTGGAAACAGCGGGAATTTCATGCGGCAGCGAGAAAGAGACACGAAAACGCGCGAGAGAATTCACTGGAACCACGCCGTGCATCCCGCACTGTGCGCCGCACTGACCAGCCGGCCAAGATCAAAGAAACCGCCGTGTCACGTGACGGCTGCTGGACTGTCACGTCCTCTTGGCAGAGCGCCCTACGTCACAGAAGGTGGAGGCAAGATCAGAAGGCGGGGAGATGGCTAGCGAGGGACGGGCAGGCGTCACTATGCCCCAGTTTCACGACCATCACTTCGTCTGACCTTGAACATCAGACACTCCCTGTCCGTCTGTTTGCGCTGATCCGATCTCTGAAACCGCAGAATGGCGAGACAACATTCCAGAATATCCCTGGGCTTTGCGCTCACTGGCTGCTCAGGAGTCTTCGATCTCTACAGTTGCAGGGGCTGGATTCGTGTAGCGGGCGCCAATCTCATCGAACAGGTGGCAGCGAACCGATTTAGAAGACGTTCTTTGGCACTTCGAAGACTCACCATTGTGCTGCTTGTTGCTTGGTTTAAGACAATGCGGTGACCATTCAGTTAGGGAGTGAAAGGGCTTTTAGAGTACATCTGAAGGATCCAAGAATAGTTTACTGGATGAAAAGGTATGTTCGTGCGTGCAAAATCTCATGAAACAGAAGGCACCTGTTCTGGGATGCTGGAGCACATAATCAGGGAGGATTGACGACAAAGTGAATGTACCTGTAAAGACTAATCACTCACCTTCAAAACTATGTAATTATCGACGTGTTGAACTGTATACATCGGCAATTACTGCACAAAACAGTTAAATCAGAGCACCAAGATATAACTGCATTCATAAAATACATATGACGTGTGATATGGTAGACCGTTCAAATTCTATTCAGATAAACGGGTAAAGCTACGCGGAGGATTTCGCTTAGCCAAGCATTATTGAGAAACCGGGGCTCTTGTATTTAACAAATAGAGACTATGAGGTAGACCCATATTTAAATGGAAAATCTGCCACCACATGAAATAATGCCCCTTATCGTGTCTCATGCCATGTCGAAAAAACGCTGTCCTCTCATTTTTGTTCGCTCTGTATCACGTGCACTAGAACGCACAATTTACGTGCATTTTGACGCCACTGTCCACACTTTTCTTCTCTATCAGGACAGCTCACATAGTTCTTCTGAATGAGATGCGATTGTAAACTTTGAACCGTGTATCTGTGTAGCGCTTCGAATTGTAACTGGAGAGGAGAAAAACGGTTTATGGACTATAGATATTCTTCCCATTTTGATGAAACGAGAAACTTAAGTTTTGTCACTCGCAGGAGAAACTGTAGGTTGCGCCGTGTCTCTAGTCTGAGAACATCCAAACCTGAAGGCAGACAATTCAATTTGAACAGAATCCCAGACGGGAAATGTCATCTTAAAACTCAGCTCCACGCTCCTGTCATGTTTTCGCATCAGCGCATTTGAAGGAAACCTATAGACGTCGTCAATACCCTATTTGGACACATCATAGAAGCAGGATAGTGGGGCCTTGTTCGTGTGAAATGCAAGATGTTGGAGGAGTAGAAGAGCAATGCTTGTATGTGCGACTTTCAAACAAGAAGTTCTCAGGTCCTCCCGAGAGCCATGATGTCCGATGAGTTCCTATGTAGAATGCAAAGTTGGCCTTCGAAACACCAGTTGACAATCTTTCCTTTGCTCGTGAAGAAACACAAGGTCGAACTAAACTGTATTGAAGAACAGCCTTGGCCAAAGGATCTAAATGGTGGGTATTTATATTTGACACAGCGGTTTCAACTATTCTGAAGAATATTTCGAGACAATGTTTTGGACAGTTGATCAACACGAAACTGGTGGCTGTGGACAGTTCACAACTTTAAAAATAAACTGCATGCAATAAGCTAATGTATATTCCTATTGATTTGAAAAGTTTCACAGTTTCCAGTACAGAAGATCAAGAAAAAGCATTGAGCATGAAGCTTTCTGACTCCAGCGATGTGGCGATTGCCAGAGTATCAAGATATATATGATTTCTGAATATAATGAGAACTTTTAGTGACCTCTTTATACTGCTTTTAATTCCAGTCTGTACTTGACGTGCTGCGAGAGTCACATGTACAGCCTGCCTCCTAGCAGCACGTGACCTTAATGTATACCATTAGATCTATTTCGCGCCGCCCTAAGAAATTTGATGCTATAATCGATCCAAATATATATGTATATATGCAAACTGCCATAACATCTATATTGCTGTGAAAGGATGATTACAAAGAAGACAACATTTGAATTCACGAGAGTTTTACAACAGGACAAGACGAAACTATGATAGAGACGTATGCAACTAAATATCAACCTATTTTAGTCTTATTTGGGGGAATTTGAGTCTTCCGCTTTCCTTTCATCAAATACACTTGGAATCCTTCCATGTCCATTTACAGTCATGGTTGTGTACCTCCTTATCTGTACCATCTCCTCTTCTCCTTATAACACTTTTTGGAGCAGGCGAGCACCGCGGAGCGAGGGGATTTGGCCCTGATCAAGGCTGATCGCCCCAGGTGGGGTTTATTGATACGTTTGTACATTTATCAATACGGACAAGGCCATATCGAATGCCTTCCTCCCTCTTCTCATTGGCATGGGACTAGCGGCCGTAAAAGAGCGTCAAATGTCACGTTGTCGACACGTCATCTAAGCCGTGACCTCCAAGAATCCAGACACAAGTTTGCCCTTGACGGTCGCAGGGAAGCACCCTTCTCGAAGGAGAAAGTGACCATCGAGTTTTCCCGAGGCGTCATCGACGTTTGCTGGCGTCATGGCTCGAACAAGGAAGGAGAGAGAGAGAGAGAGATAAGGATGGCTGGTGAATCTAATCAGTTGTCTGCAGAACTCCCAATTCGATAACATGACGTATTTGTCATCGTGATATTGCCTAAAGATCTGTCAGTCAATGTGAAAATTTTGAGGAGTTGAAGGAGAAAGGGGCTTGTTCAATAGTCTGAAATGTTTATCGTTAAAAAAACTCTATTTATCATTGTGATGTTGTTTAGAGATCTGCCAATCAATGTACAAAGTTTGAGGTTTTGAAGGAGAAAGAGAGTGGCGTGCGTGGTGAATGTAATCAATAGAAGGGATCGCCCTTCGAAAAAAAGCCTCAATTTATCATTGGAATATTTCCTTGAAAGTTGCCACTTTATTTGAAAATTTTGATAATAAATATCTATAGCATTAGAGGAGGACTGAAGAAAAGGAAAGGGGACGTAAAAAAAGAAGAGAGAACGGAGATACTCAGAAAACATTAAAATGGAAACAAAGAAAGCACGTATGCACGAGCGCAGTTACACAGATAGACAGACTGACATAAAGAGGCACAAACAGATAAAAACAAAAAATGATGACAGTGACAGAGAAGGAGACAGACTTGAAAGGTCACGGACACACGCGCGCGCGCGCCCATGCACGCATGGGTGGGGATGGGTGGGAGGTAATGGACAGACAGACA
>JAWQFJ010003558.1:12500-17500 GCA_034096865.1 Theodoxus fluviatilis | reverse complement strand
AAGTCTTGTGTTTTATCTGCCTCAATGTAAAAATACAAGTCTTGTGTTTTATCTGCCTCACTGTAAAAATACAAGTCTTGTGTTTTATCTGCCTCAATGTAAAAATACAAGCCTTGTGTTTTATCTGCCTCACTGTAAAAATACAAGTCTTGTGTTTTATCTGCCTCACTGTAAAAATACAATTCTTGTGTTTTATCTGCCTCACTGTAAGAACGCGCATTCCTACTGTCGTGCCTGACAAAGACTTTTTAGTGGAAAATTTGCGCCTTTTACTCAGTTGTGATTGCATTCGTCCTAGTTCTAATACACGACCGAAATTACTTTATAACCGTGGTGTATGTTCTATTTGAAACGGGTTAATGCAGTCACTACCTTGGTGGATTTTCCAGAAGCAGAGTTTATCTCGTCACTTTCTATAACAGAGACAGGACAGCCTTATTTTGATTTCTCCTTCTTCCGTCGTCTACAAAGAAGAGTTTCAATGATATGTCAATCTCGCCAAACCATCAAACACTAAGGCACTAAAGAATAGCGAAACATCACTCGTACTTTCAACCCAGCTCCAATCATAACAAGTATAACAACATTCACGTCTAATTTTCCGTGTCTTGATTATATCATCCTTCACAATCAACCGTTTTGTTATCAACCTCATCACTTAAAATGCACATGAACACAAGAACAAAAGATGAGATGTGTCGGCAAAGATGAAAGGAAACTATATCTGAGTTGCAAGCAGTGTCCAAATAGTACAGACAGCAGGGACAGGGACCAGAAGTCCCAGGCAGCTCATCGTGCGAGGGACAGGCAACCAGCAAAGATCGCCATATTGACTCGACCCCCCAGCAATGCACACCTGACAGCGAAGCCACAGAAGTCTGGAAGTACTGGGCCGCTATGGCGATCTCCAGGCTGATTCTCCACAGCACTGCTTTGTCTCTGCAGATGCCGGTCTCTCCGACCCCCCCTCCCCCGTTGCTGCACAAAACTCGCCACTGCTTTTTGTTGGGAGAGAATCACGTTTGTCTTCGCTGTGCGGACACAAAATTCCCCAGACGTGTTTACCTCCCTTGCTTTCTATTTAAGCACAGCCTTGCTGCACGAGTCTTTGTTTGAAAGGTCATAAACACGGGATAGCTTTATCTTTTTTCGAAAATGAAAGTGCGTATGAGGCTGGTGAGGATAAAGAAACAATCTTAAACGTTTTGTGATCCCTCTTGAAATAACTCGGGCCATTCGTGGTCGAATAAGGTCGATGCGGAGCTCGGGCAGGTTCAGAGGCAGATTTACGATGATTCATTGTTGTCTCGACCTGCGACGACGCTTCTATTTACACGACATGCAAATGAGTCATGGATCGGCTCCCTATATTTGTTTTTTGTAATCCAAACCTGCTTTTCCACAATCTGACGCTAAAAGAGGGCGAAATATAATCTGGCAACGAGAAGCCACGAAAAGATGTCATTTAATTGCCCATAACCACACCTGCAGTTTCAAAGTTATGCCAGACGGCGCAAATAGTGTTTGATTATTCTTTTGGAGAGCAGAAATTCTACCTAAGTTGATTCAATTTACATACACATGCTTGATATGTTTAAACGAAGACTTGCCACTTCCGACAGCTCTAAAATACACAATGATGGAGTCCAGAGGAAAAGAGCGTCCTCCATGAAGACTTTGCTGTTTGGGATCATTTCACAAGAAGGGCATATCCATTAACATACTAAGCTAATTTGTGAGCAGTAAAAGGAAAAATACACATTTTCCTTGATGTGTAAATGCCTGAGTAACGCATGTACAACTCATACTCGAACATCTAAGCACTCGTCCACAAAGGCTGGGGACAAACATTGCCACATGCAAACACACCGGCTCACGCGTGCACGCGCAGACTTCCGCATACAGGCAAACAACCAGAGAAGCGTGAGGGAGTGTAACTCTACTCCTACGCACACGCTGTACACATAAGGGATGCAAACTCTCAAACATGGCTTCTCCGCTCACAATTTCTGCCCAGGTGGTAAAGCAACATTCCATACATAGAGCAGACTCCCCATTGAAAAGGATGTTTGTCCATGTTCAACACAAAACTTTTTGAACAAATATACGCTAAATTTTGAAGACAATATTTAAACTTTGGCCATGACCTGTTGGTAGTCTCTGCTTCCTCGTGTTGTTCGTGGAAAGTAAACAAAGCCAGCACGCTGTGCACACGTACATGTAAGGTAAGAAATGCGCCTCATATCTCAACTGCACCGAAGCACCTCCAGACCTCCTCATGACGGACCTGCTGGTCCGTTTCTTGCAGTGGCCGCCCAAATGACTGACACAGAAAGTGTCTTTTTTACATTGCCTTTGGAGGAAAAATCTTCAGTTCCTCGTTCTTGAAAAGGATGAGATATTTCTGGAGTTTGCAAGAGCATCATTTCTTGACATTGCCACTGGCGTTTTGAAAATTAAGAAGATAACGTAATGTGTCCCGTTGTGGAGCATCAAGTAGAGTCTGTCTGTATATCAATATTTGTCATTAGCATCGATCCAAAGAATAAGAAAGCAGACAACTTTCTCGATGTTTTTGCTCATTTGATTCAATTGATTTTTGTGCTGAACAGCAATGTCAATTACGTTCTTTTTGGGGAAAAGGTTTACGTCCGCACTTTTTCAAAAAACAAAACAACATCTTGAGAAGCTTTTCAGGGATTCACACAGAAATTGATATAAATCATTCATGTTTTGTGCTTTACAGACATTGCCTGTGTACACAATTTTCCTAAAATGACAATCATATTTAATATGCAATGGTTTTTTTTTAATATTGAAAAATAAACTTCACTTTTAAAAAGTTGTGACAGTCATTCAAGCAAGCCTATAGCCATTATCTAATTCATTACGTTATGAAGTAAAGCTCTCAGCGTGGAAGAGAGCCCAAAACGAAAGACACGCATGAAATAATGGAACAGTTCTTCCATGGGTTTCAAATTGTCACGTCTGACTTCCTGCACTTTCACGCTACATATAGGACATGATGGGTGGGGTGAGGTTCTCCTCATGGTCACTGACTACTGAGAAAATATTTGGTCTAAGTGTCTGGAAGCATCCTTGCGTCTCCTATGCCCTCTCCACATGCAAACCAGCACACATTCTACACGAAAGACACACAGGAAGTTCAGAGTTTATTTCTGCCTGCGATTTTCCAGACTATGTCAAATTCGAATTCTCTGCACCTTCAAATTTCAAACACAGGGTAAGAGAGCGTTTATCTCGAACCTCAGACAACCAACACCCCGAAACGGTTCCCGCTTTTCGTGTCTTCTGCCATGGGTACATTTCTCGCCGCCTCTTTGCATACTGTCACAGAGCACGTTCTGCACGACAAGCACACAGGAAGTGCTTCCAGAGCCTCCGCACGAGGTCTCCCTGAACTGGGGCGAGCGCTGACCGCCTTTTCGCACAACAGGGCGTTCTCTCTCTGTCGCCGGGGGAGATTGTGCGCACACACTCGCCTCCATGAGCCTCAAATTCTTCCGCCTTCTCCCGCCTCGCTGCATGCATGATGTTTGAGTTTTCCAGCTAGTTGGAGAATGGATGGAGCCCACGCCTAGATGACAGACCCTGGCGGATAGAACGCACAAATGAAACATCTCCCTTGCACTCTGGCGTGTCTGTCTCAAAAACAGCAGCGGCTTTTGCCTTGGGAAGAGTGCAGTCGCGATTGACATTGTGACACCTGCTCTGGGAAGAAAAGGTCTTTCACAGGTCCTCGAGGTTTCTACAGGTGATGGAAGGTGCAGCCACGAAGTCTCCGGAACGGGACGGAGCTTCTTTCAAAAACAAACTTCAAACACATTTCAAATATTGCGATGGAAGGCTTTGTTGAAGGGTATGTTTAAACAAGAATGAGAATGAGAAGAAAAAAAATAATGCTCGGGATTGTTGGGCTTGGCCGTGCTCCAAGGAAAGAGGAAAGTGTACTTTGCAATAGTCTCTGACTAGCAGAAGTGTCCAGTATTCGACCCAAATGTAATGCGGTTATTTAATGGTATCTCTGTTATTGCACGACTATATTGTCTAATTCACACCGTATTTTGCATCTCAACGTCTGACAAATTATGCATTGCTCATCTGTTATAAGAGACGTCATTCTGATTGCTTCGTGAATAGCGAGATGGACGCTGCGGCAATACAAAGACTATACTTTTTTGAAATAACCTAAACCTATCTCAGAGAAGCGCCAATTTCAAATCTGTGCTCTGGTTATTTTGGTAGCTTTTCCCGTTCTGGAGCCTTTAGTCAACACCTGACAAATTATGCATCCCTCAAATGTTCAACTATGGGATGTAACCCTGATCGCTCCGGGAATGGCATGGTGGATGCTGCTGTTTCACCAACATTTTATTTGTTCAAACAATTGCATATAAACAATTTAAATCAAAATAGCCTAAAACCACCTCTGAGACGCGCTGATTCCAATTTTCTGCTCAGATTATGTATAGCTTTTTCCGTTTCTGAGCCTTTAGGGGTCAGGCAGAGAGTCATAGTTTGTGTGTGTGTGTGTGTGTGTGTGTGTGTGTGTGTGTGTGTGTGTGTGTGTGTGTGTGAAAGAGAGAGGGAGGGAGGGAGGGAGGGAGAGAGAGAGAGAGAGAGAGAGAGAGAGAGAGAGAGAGAGAGAGAGACAGAGAGAGACAGAGAGACAGAGAGAGAGACAGACAGAGAAAGAGAGAGACAGAGAGACAGAGAGAGAGACAGAGAGAGACAGAGAGAGACAGAGAGAGAGAGACAGAGACAGACAGAGAGACATAGAGACAGAGAGAGACAGAGAGAGGTGCTTGTTAACATAAGTTCCTAAATGCACAGGATGCAAGACTAATAAAATAATTGCTCCTTTTTCTTGTGGCGGCTGAAGCCCAGAGACACATGCTGACGTTGGAAAACAAGCTGGAATACTTATCGTGGAGACATCAAAACTTCATGCGTCTCAATAGCACAATCAAGATGACTCT
>JAWQFJ010003558.1:0-7500 GCA_034096865.1 Theodoxus fluviatilis | reverse complement strand
TCCTCCTCCTCCTCCTCCTCCTCCTCCTCCTCCTCCTCCTCCTCCTCCTCCTCCTCCTCCTCCTCCTCCTCCTCCTCCTCCTTCTCCTTCTTCTTCTTTTTCTTATTTGCTGAAGAAAGCAAATTCCTTTTGAATGAATAAGACACTGTCTTTAATGAGGCGGGACAGTTGATCTCCGGTTATAACAATGTAAAAATGCCGTTATGAATTATGTGGTTCCTCCTCCTCCTCCTCCTCCTCCTCCTCCTCCTCCTCCTCCTCCTCCTCCTCCTCCTCCTCCTCCTCCTCCTCCTCCTCCTCCTCCTCCTCCTCCTTCTCCTTCTTCTTCTTTTTCTTATTTGCTGAAGAAAGCAAATTCCTTTTGAATGAATAAGACACTGTCTTTAATGAGGCGGGACAGTTGATCTCACTCCAAAGCAGCTCCGGCCCAAACCATTTCCTGCCAGGGCGCGGAGTGAGAACACACGAACACAGAAGACAGAAGCTACCGCCCCGACATGGCGGACACACGTTGTGAGAAACGCAAATAGGAAGTGAGAAGTGGAGGAGGAAGGAGGGATACAGCGTGGTCGGGCAGTGAAAGAAAAGACAAGGATGCAGAACATTTACCCAGGGCCCCGCAGCTTGCGTAATGTCATCGCCTGTCAAACAGACCCGTTAGCTCAGCTAATTCCCCGAGTCTATTATGTGCACAAGTCATTCGAGCCTGGAGTCGCCCCTTTCACAACTGCACCGACAACTGAGAAATCGCAAGTCTGCTCGAAACTCTCTCTTGGAATATGAATGATGAGACACCTATCACGAGTACGCCAATAATTTGACAACTTACTCATATGTTCAGTGACTTTAAAAAATCAACGTCGTAACCGATGGAAACAGCGACTTTAGTTTCGTTATTCTTTCCCACTCCTTGAAATACAAAATCTCTGTTGAACCATTTTTCACCTGGATGACAAGCTCGCTAGCAGCAAAAAAAAGCACAAGGGACATTTCAGACCCAATATTTCAATCTGTTTGATTCCAGCGTTGAGCCAATACCTGCCTTGCTCTAGTATTTGCGTTTCAATTAGCCCACACGGAGACTCTTTGCGCAGAAAACGTTAAAAGAGAAAATACGAGGTTGGTATTTCATTATTGGCCAGGTGGCAATGAAATTAGGGCGTGTATTCAACACTTTTGGCCGCAATTCCCACGCTTTTTATTAGACATTAAGCAAAATATGTGGCTTCGTCTGGTCTCAGAGACCATTTTTTATTGTGGGAGCTAGTTGGAGAAAAACGTCTGATATAAAAGAGGAAATCACACTTGAAGAGGTGCACATTTGCAACCAACTAGGTGTGATACCGGTGACGTTGACGACTGCAGAACCTTCGTCAGTGTTTATAAGAATTTGTCGATCAAGAAATTCAGGCAGAGCTGGAGGATTCACAATGGGTGGTGAAACAGGGCCTCTTTCCCATGTACCGGGCTCAGCACAATAGTGATGCGTACACATCGGCTGAAAACCTTTCTTTCATTTTTGACAAACTTATTTTGTAAATTTAGACTTACAGCACACAAGCAAAGAAATTTGGCGCGCTGGTCGTCAAAACCACAGAGCGATTGAATAGATGAGTGAGGAGACGAGGGAGGGGTGAATTGAATGATTATATGTGTGGGTGACTTATCGATAAAATAGTTCATGATAAAACTAGTAAGCAAGTGATACAAGAGCAAAGAAGGCGAACAGACAAACGGATAGGCGGTGTCTTAGAGGAAGAAAACATCAAAACAGAGTTCTGAACAGTTCCAACTATGTCCAGGGCAATGGGTAGCCAAGTAGAATCAATATTTAACTGTTCCATGGGCCCAATTTTTATCCCGGGAAGTCGTAAGAGGCTCAACAAATTTTGAGGTGGAACAATTGTTTTAATCATTCAACAGATAATTATGGCACAATGTTATATGCAACGACAGAAAGACATGATATTCAATCCTGCGTGATATGGAATGGGATCGCAAGTCGAATGCAAAGTACCAGATATTAAGTGTCTGAATGAACACAACAAAAAGAAATAGTGCTGAAGAGACTCCACATATGATTCAAAGCTATTCAAATACATCACTGTGATTCTGACTCTTTATAGGAAAAGAAAACATCAAGGAGGTTTATGTGCACCTTTGAATAATTGACCGCTTGATCTCGCATAGGGAGGTAGAGACAAAATATCCTTCAGGACGGATTTCACAACAACCAAAGAAGTTTTAGAATAAAAACCGCTGGCGCTGAACCTCCAGGTTTTGGCATATTTTAAAAAAATGTAAAAAAAGATCGGGTTCGAACCCGCAACCTCTCGAGAAAAGAGGGGGAAAACACACACACACACATAAAAACACAAAAACCCAGGTCGGGTTCGAACCCACAACCTCTCGAAAAAAGAGAAGAAAAAAAAGTTTCAGCGCAGAATCAAACCTGGTCATGCATGACCAAGAGTGGAACGCTCTACCAGCTGAGCCATTAGAGAATTGCTATGACGGAGTGTTTGTAAAGCATGCAAATCCATTTCTATGCTATTGGCTCAGGAACAATCGACCATATATTTAAAACATGATGGATAGGTTCAGGAAAGCTCCTATTATGACATGTTTTGTTTTCCTTTGGCATGTCATAGACGCTGAATTAACACTCACACAGTCACACAGAGGAGGAAGTGTATTATACTTTATAGATGTTCACACCAGACATGTGCATTCGTACTCATTCACGCACACACCGTGTGTGGTACTGCTACCGAGTACCGTCGTTCTACAAGCAACGAGTCAATCCTGTTAACACGATGCATAACTGGTAGGTTTTTAGGCTAGATTCGCTTCGAAAAGTTGCAGAAAATCTGATGGTGGTTACAATCTGACGGTATAACAAGTTTTGACAAGGAAAAAACCAAGCAACTATAACCATTCTGACCGTTGTCAGCCATGTTTGCAGAAGCTCCTAATCTCGCTGGAAACAAGATTTCATACTCTTGTCGTGGAACCAAACGACGAAAAGATTGACCTGATTTTTCAATACAAACACTGTATTCATTTTGTTGTTTAGACTGCACGTGTAACTTTTCTGACTTGCGTTCCACTCAACACATTTTTCACCTAGTGGACAGGTACTCGATTAATTGACTCGATTAAATTGAACTGATGTATTTGATATACATTTGTATTAATCCGGAAAAATTATGAAATCATACTTCATTCATTCCAGCATTAGTCTTGACAGCGTTCAGCGGACGAAGTAAACATCAATCTACTTCGACCATAACGTAAGTGCGAGTTGCAGACGAAACTTATCACCGTCACATGACACGGTGACGCCGAATGTCAAATTACTGCTATCTTACGGTCGTAATAATCGGAAAAAGTTTGAAAGTTAGTCCCCTAGTGAATGGCGAACTTTTGTGACAGTGTCAGATCTTAATTTCGTCTATATACCATGTGTAGTATGTATTCATACCCCTGTCTATCACAGTCTGAGATATCTTCTCACTGTCTGGCAAAAATGAGACTCAAATGCTGTCCGCAATACAACGCAACTAGTTCCCGTGAAACTGAAAGCCATTTTGCCGCCTGCATGTGTTTATCACGCGAGCTTCAGCGAGAAAAGGCGTGGCTGTGGAGTGGAATTTCGCTATTCCGTCAATTGACCTTTGAGGGAGGCAGTTTTTGAGATATCAGCTGCTAAGTGGGACTGAATTTCAGATCTTACATGCAAATGACGTCATGCTATTGATGACGTCAAATTTGGCTATTCCGTCAATTGTCATTTCAATAATTTTTAGAGAGGTGCTTCGATTATACGACCTTAGAAAACCACTTTCTCTTCAAACCTCGATTCTGAAAATTTGATACATTCAATCGGACCTAATTTCCAGTTAGTGTGCAACATCTCAAGGAAATCCGTCCAGTAGTTTTTGAGATATAAGCCGTGGAGTCGGGACAGACAGACAGACAGACAGACAGACAGACAGACAGACAGACAGACAGACAAAAACCGCTGGCGCTGAACCTCCAGGTTTTGGCATTAAAAACCCCCCAATAAAGCTGCGAGGGCTTTCAGTAAACCTGGAGGGATAAAAAATCGAATACAGGACGTTTCGTACCCTAGTCGTTGTGCACCTCATTTAGTCGATTCGTACCTTTTCTACTCTAACCCTAACTCTAACCCTAACTCTAACCGGTTAGGGTACGAAACGACTAGGTACAAAACGTCCAGGATACAAACGACCCGCATCGTTAAAAATCTTTCTTTTTCCTTCACCAATGTTCTGCAAATTCACCCTTCTCAAAAATCTCCTCGCAAATGACGTCACGTTATTCGACATCAAATGATAACGTCACACATTTTGCAAATGGAGTCTGTTGTATCGTTTTCATTGCAACACCAAAATGTAAAAAAGTCACTTTCTTTTCAAACCTCGATTCTGAAAATTTGATAATATTCAATCGGACCTAACTTCCAGTCAGTGTGCAAAATCTCAAGGAAATCCGTCCAGTAGTTTTTGAGATATAAGCCGTGGAGTCGGGACAGACAGACAGACAGACAGACAGACAGACAGACAGACAGACAGACAGACAGACAGACAGACAGACAGACAGACAGACAGACAGACAGACAGACAGACAGACAGACAGACAGACAGACAGACAGACAGACAGACAGACAGACAGACAGACAGACAGACAGACAGACAGACAGACAGACAGACAGACAGACAGACAGACAGACAGACAGACAGACAGACAGACAGACAGACAGACAGACAGACAGACAGACAGACAGATAAAGTCTGTAGGACCTCCAGTAAACCTGGAGGGATAATTGTTATTTCTACACATTTCTGACAAACAATTGACCCTACACTAGCGTCAATACCATCATATTTTCATTCCATTCGCTCAGCCGACAATGTCGACGAAAGTCACATCGGGGAATTCCGTACAAATGAGTGAAGTCAAATGTCTGTGAAAGAGAAGGGTTTCGGGTACAGAACGAAACCTTTCCTCCAAAATGGTAATCAAATGCCTTTACCCATCGCTCATTCAACGGCGCTTCACTGCATTGTTATCTCGTCTCCTCGCCTGACCCGAAGGCTTCGTCTTCCAGCTCCTCCTCCTCCTCCTCCTCGTTTCCTTCCACAATAGGGTTTTGGCCCTCGGCCTCCTCGAAAGAGTCGTCGTAGTTGTCGTATTCCGCCTCGTCACTGTCGATGTCAGCATCATCGCTGTCCAGGTTGCTACCATCATTCTCGTAGCCGTCGTAGTCGTCGCTGTCGTCGCACATCTCGTCCACGTCCGCATCGGGGTCGTCGGAGTCCTCGTCGCTGTCGCCGTGGGTCTTCAGCTCCACCATCTTGATGACCACTGCAACACAGGAAAGAGGAGACAGGCTGCACTGCGTGGCTGTAGTGTGGGAACAAGGGCACAGAAGTAACACAATTAAGCTGTCCACCTGTAAGGGTTTTGCCTGAAGGAAATTGTTTTGTCGAGCATTTGGGCTCTCTCATTACATTTACTCGTCGTAAACTTCATTGTCTTTGCAATACAACCAGCTACTCGAAAGCCATGCGCCTGATAGAGATTGTTTAAGTTGAAAATGTGTACTATTATTTTCCAAACGTCGCATTTTTATAGCAGTTCCTTCACGAAGATAAGCATTTTAAAGAGTTCTAGGCAGCCGCTTATTTGAGGATTCAGACAATGAAAACAAATGATTGCCGAAATGTGTGTGTTTGTGTGTGTGTGTGTGTGTGTGTGTGTGTGTGTGTGTGATAGAGAGCGAACGAGCGCGAGTGCGCGTGCGCGCGGGCGCGGGCGCGAGAGAGAAAGAAAGAAAGAGAGAGAGAGAGAGAGAGAGAGAGAGAGAGAGAGAGAGAGAGAGAGAGAATGTGTGCGTGCATGTGTTTCTATAAGTGATAGCGTACGCTTGTGTGGGTGGCTGTGCGCTTGTGTGTGTACGTGCGTGCGTGCGCTTGTGTGTGTGTGTGTGTGTGTGTGTGTGTGTTGTGACGTGTGTGTATCTGTAGTGTGTGTGTGTGTGTGTGTGTGTGTGTGTGTGTGTGTGTGTGTGTGTGTGTGTGTGTTTACACTGGTATAGTAAAATTGTTTTCAATGATGAGAAATGCCTCGCTGTTTCCCATCAGAGCACAGTAGAGATTTATCTTGTCGTCTGCATCTGACATGGCGAAAGACAAGAGCAACCACTGCCTTTCATTTTTACAGGTTTGTAAAGCACTCAAAGGGATAGTGCACGTCTTAACCCCATTTACTTTTGATAAAATGGTTGCATTACTCGCGCGCAAAATACCGAATCCGTCCAATCATCCACCCATTTGACTGCAGAAAATCGCCTTTTGGTACATCGACTTTTGGCAGTGATGTTTATTCACAAAAATACAACGACAAATTTTTTTAATAAAATCCTCGTATGACTTTCTACAATCCAATCCCAGAAAGGCCCTAGCACAGCAGGCGGTACCTGCTTCCGATGGAAGGGTATTCGCATAATGGCGCCTTTTTGTCTTTGGCTGGCTGCGACTCACGTCGCCCTCCTCTTAGTCCCCACACCACAGGCTGACAGTCTCTACGCACACAGCCAACCACGTGACGGCCGTCCTTCGCCAGCTCCATGCACTTGAACTGTGGATAGAGAGAGGGAGAGAAAAACCCATAGAGTACGTATGTAGGAATGAGGGAGGAAAACATGAAAAGGATGAAGACCTTACAAGTTCGAGAAGGTCATTTTTTTAGCAGGCCCTGCATAAATATAATCAAAATGTTGATATCAAATTGAGAATTTGACTATTTCAGATAAGGATCAAACACAGGCGCACACACACACACACACACACACACACACACACACACACACACACACACACACACACACACACATATATATACACACACATGCACTCCCATGCACACACACACGCACTCCCATGCACACACACACACACACACTCACACACACACACACACACACACACACACACACACACACACACACACACACACACACACACACACACGGCACATACAGAAACCATGGGTATCCTTCGTTGCATTGAACAAATACGTCAATGGCGTCGTAAATGTGGGCGGAGACACACACACAAACACACACACACACACACAAACACACACGCAAACACACATACAGAGAGAGAGAGAGAGAGAGAGAGAGAGAGAGAGAGAGAGAGAGAGAGAGAGAGAGAGAGAGAGAGAGAGAGAGAGAGAGAGAGAGAGAGAGAGAGAGAGAGAGAGAGAGAGAGAGAGAACGAACGAACGAACGAACGAATGAATTTATTGAAAGGCCACCGGCCCATTTCAAGTGAACAATGTGGTTACATTTCAATTCCCAAGGAAAACAATTAATCAACGTAAAAACTGTCATGCTCCGTGGACTCCAGAGCTTCTAGTCTGCGCTTGAACGCTTTGTACAAGTAAATGCTCGTTGATCTTATAATTTTC
>JAWQFJ010003554.1:15000-71055 GCA_034096865.1 Theodoxus fluviatilis | reverse complement strand
CAAAGCTGATTTGATAGAAAATGGCTGATTGTAACAGCAGACAGTTTAATTTAAAAAAAATAAAGAATTCCTTCCTCAGTCAATACTCTTATGAAACAAAGACACCACAAACAGGATGAAATTTAAAATGATTTCATAAAACAGTGCTTGATGACGTAATTATTTTTCGGTTGCAGTGCCTATGAATAATTCTTGCTTCGATGGTTTCTTGATGGATCTCGTTCTTATTCGGTTCACTGTACGTTATTACCAAGTCAGGGAATAAAGATCTTCCTGAAGGAAAAAACTCCCGCCGAAGTCCTGCTTCTACTTTACACAAAAAGAGGGTTTTTGAGTGTGTGGTACAATCGTTTTTAGCGGTTTTAATCGACGCTGACGGTCGTAATACGACTTTGTCCATTCATTGTCGAAACTTCGCTGGCTTAATTCGCGGATCGCTTTCGCCTAGCAGACGACAGCTTTGTATACAAATCATCACTGCTAGGCAGCACGAAATTGACCAAAGTCGATCAAAAAACTCGTATTCATACTTAGTCCGCTGAACGCTGCCAAGACTAATGCGCGAATGAATAAAGTATGATTTCATAATTTTTCAGGATTAATACAAATGTATATCAAATACATCAGTTCAATTTAATCGAGTCAATTAATCGAGTACATGTCCGCCAGGTCAAAAATGTGTGAGTGGAACACAAGTCAGAAAAGTTACAACTTGGTAGTCTGTTCGCGTGGCCTAATGGCAGTGAATCAATATTAAACTTGGCAGTATTACTTTGAGTATCCTAAAATGTACAAGACCACACAAATTTCATGAACTATCATCCATTTTTCTACAATTTATAGTGCAAAATACGAAGCGAGGGAGTTTACGGAACAGAACGTTATAATTGCTTTACAAACACGTAGTAACGTCAGTTGCAGAATGGCTCAGATGGTAAAGCGTTGGACTGTTGTAACGTTAGGTCATGCGTGAACGGGTTCGAATCCGCGCTGAAACTATTTTTACCCTTTTTTTTTCGAGGTTGCTGGTTCAAACCCGACCTGTTTTATTTTGTGTGTGTGTTTTTCCCCCTCTTTTCTCGAGAGGTTGAGGGTTCGAACCCGATCTTTTTTATATAGTGCCAAAACCTGGAGGTTCAGCGCCAGCGGTTTTTATAGTCTAAAGAGCACGTCAGGTCTCCATTTCCGTAACCATTCACTTTTACGAATCTCGTAGGAAGACGAGGTGAGTCTTTTGTCACCCCCAAACCACAGACGGTTCGAACAAATGAACGAACGAACGAACAAACGATAACTTAGGCCTGTATAATGTGTATTGTTAAAGCTATCGTCACGTATTTATAATGAATGACATGGTGAATGTCAACTTATACGGTGTATTACGTACACAACCTTCCCGACTGGCATCCAGTCACAGAATCAGTATCGCACACGAAGTCAAAGTCAGTGACTGCATTATTGATGCTTCGCAATGTCCGTGCTTCTCACTGTGATCCAAAGGTGTTGAGGTGCTGCTCTGCCTTGCAGTTAAGCACCCAGCAATTCTTCGTCGATTGAGATGGCGGCTGTACATGTATGCAGGTCAAATTTTACTTTGCCCAGACTCCTGATACCTGATCACATGTACATGTATTCAAAGTGTGTTTTCATGCCGTCTTTTCTAGATTGTCCCTTGTCACTCAGAGGCTGTCGCACATCTGAGTTGACATCCATGCAAGATCTATCGGGAAGAGCTAGGGGCAGGTGGCACATTGCTCATGCTGTCTATGGAAAGTTAATCAACTGTGTGTCATCTGTTTTGCTTAACATTGAGCAAAAAGTCTTTGAAAGTCAGTCGGGCAGGCAGGTAGGCAGGCTGTCGTTTGTTGGTTGGTTTTCTTTGTGAGTTGTACTATCAGTTCAACAAAATGCAAACTTTGAAAATGAACATTTAACTAACATGAATTTTAATGTCAAACGAGATATATACATGTGTGTGTGTGTGTGTGTGTGTGTGTGTGTGTGTGTGTGTGTGTGCGCGCGCGCGTGTGTGTGTGTGTGTGTGTGTGTGTGTGTGTGTGTGTCTGTGTCTGTGTGTGCGCGCGCGTGCAAACAAGAGATCGAGTAATTACCATCTATTCACCGATTCGACGCTTTTTGACTCACATGCGAAGCAAAAGTGAGTCTATGTACTCACCCGTTTCGTCCGTCCTGGCGTCCGGAAAAACTCTAACGTTGGATTTTTCTCGGAGACTATGAAGTCTATCAACACCCAATTCGGCATGATGGTGTATGATGACAAGGTGTCAATAAACATACATAGTGACTTGACCTTGCTTCAAGGTCAAGGTCGCAGGGGCCGTAAATGTTGTCTAAAAAAGAGCCATTTTTCACATTTTCCCAATTTTCTCTGAAGTTTTTTAGATTGGATACCTGACCTATATATGGTGTATATGGCAGAGTAATCCCTATCTTTTGATACCAGTATGATTGACCTTGCTTCAAGGTCAAGTCACAGGAGCTCTTTAAAGTTGGACTGAACTATGGAAGATAACTCTTTCAAACTTCATAACATTGTAGTACAAGTTAATTTTTTTATACTTTCATCATGAGACACATTTGGTCACATATCATCAAGGTCAAGGTCACTTTGACCCTTATGAAATGTGACCAAAATGGGGTAGTGAACCACTAAAAGTGACCATATCTCATGGTAGAAAGTGCCAATAAGCGCCATTGTGCTTCCTGTGTCTTGAATTAACAGCTTTGTGTTGCATGACCTTGAATGACCTTGACCTTGGGTCAAGGTCACATGTATTTTGGTAGGAGAAATGTGTAAAGCATTTCTTAGTGTATGATGTCATTGGTAGGTTTAGTTGTTTGACCTTGACCTTGAAGGTCACCTGAAGGTCAAGGTAATGTAAAGGTCAAGGTCAAGCATGTGAGTCGTATGGGCTTTGCCCTTCTTGTTGATGATAAACATTAGGTTTACCGTTTCCTCTTTTGTTAGTCCCTCCTATACAGATGGAGGGATTTATCTTGAGGAAGAGGAAAGTTTAATGTGCACGTGTATGTGTGTATGCGCGCTTGCGCTCATCTTGCAATTTACGAAAGCTTGTTGTATTTACACGATGGAGGGACCATCGACAAGACATGACCATCTTGACTGATCTACTTGGGCATCAGTGTACGTCGAAAGAAATGGTCTCTGTTGTATGTGTTTTCTTCCGCACAATGACTACTGCACAATCTCAGGCTTGGGGAGGACTGGACGGGCGCGACATGCAGTGACGGCAGCACTATTGCACTGAGAGAAGTTCGCCTTTCATTGCGCATCAAGCTATTGTTTACGTTGACACGACACGAGAGACGCATTATATACATTGCTAAGCTGTCGGTGCCAGGGAGGAGAACAAAGGGGAGATTGTGGATACATGAAGAAGAATGCACTACGTAGCAAGCATTGCGTCGATGTCGAGATTAGTGGGAAGGGCATAGACGGGTGTTGGAATCAGGGTAAATCTGCAAATGAGGCGGGATGCGAAACTCATGTGATTAGAAGTGAGCCAAGGATCGCACTTCTCGGTCATTGAGCCTTTGCACTTAGCAGACGTTGTTGCAGGAAAAAGCTATCCTTTGAAGAAATGCATCTGTAATATGCAAACGGCGTTTGTCTCATCTGGGCGGGATGTAGCAAGTAAGAATGACGATGGTAAAGAGAGTGTTGTGAAGGTTCTAGATCGTACGAGGATAATTCGTAGCGCAGTCGGTTTGTTTATAGCGGTCAGGTCATTGCCCTGGCACGCGGTCGAGTCAGGCTAAATTTGTCTTGTTGTGTCACGTGACATCAGTCGATTTCCAGCTCGAGCTTTTAGAGAGTGTGCCGCTTCATTCACGAAAGATCTGGAACCTGGTGCTTAGGTATATAAAGCGCGACAAAGCGAGAGACAGACAGACATGAGCAGCAGATGCAACAAAGTTAAGGTGAGAGCTTAACTTTGTAACGAGTGAGTCCTCTGCGCGGCACTGCACGTAGAGTGAAGCGAGTACGACGATACTACTTATTGTCACCGCTGTGGATCGACCAGTGCGTGAATAAAGTTTATCGAAAACGACCACCAGCGTTTGTAACTTCGACTTCCCAGTGCAAGCTTGGAGAACCCCCGTACAACAGGATATTGCAAGATAGAGTGCAATAAGAGCAACCGAAAGGTTGGCTCAAACTTGTATGTAAATCATTACCTGGGACAGGACGCAGAATTTTGTAATACTCCCCCACCCTCTATGGACGAAAATCTACATTACTGGAGATAAAGAAAAGCATCAATTTGAGAGAGTAGATTGGTTACATAAATGTTTGATTTTCAAACACCCTTGCACAAATTCATGCAAGCCATTCAACGTCTTCATTTGAAGCATAGTGATGTCTAATTTAACATAGTTTTGCAGGACCCACATAATCGACCCAACCCCCACTCCCCCAACCCACACTCCCTCAACCTCGTCAACCCCTCAAAAAAGTTTTAAAATATACGTTTCGATACCTGATTACATCATTCAAATATGGGAGCACGAAGAGATGCTAAAACATACGGAAGGTCTTGCTCATTTATACTTGATAGCAAAACGACTGACTATGCAGGCAGACGATGTTTCGACAACTTACATCCAAGCGGGGCTTTTGTAATTTCTCTAGATCACAAGAAAGTTGATTCTTGCGTATGGACTCGATTGAAAAGGAAATGAAGAGAGGCGTTGGGCGGGTCACGGCATCTGTCCAGTCGGACTTCACAACAAAGGCTTACACTGTCAGTGCAGTATGCTCCACAAACAAACGGCATTGATTTCTGTCATCCATTTGCTCCTGCTGCCACACACACAACACAAAGTCCTCGCTGTGCTGCCAAGTGAGATGCGCGCTATTGCGCGTGTGCGTGTGTGAAGAGAAGGAAGGGGAAAGGGGGGGAGGGGGGGAAATAGGGATGGAGGGAGGGGAAAAGGTGGGGTCCAAAGAAAATTTAAGCCATGAACAGCATTAATCTATCAAAGATGTATGTTGAATGCATTTATAGGTCGTGAAAGCTCCTACATTTTAAAATTGGAAATGCGGGTCAATGCACCGTCACGCCGGCACGGCTCCACTGCAATCGTTGCGAGTGGCTGTCAACCCGATTTTTACACGCACGGTCAGACCGGATCGGGAGCAAAATCGGCTTAAAAGCCGATACGTGTATAGGCGCCTTTAGGGCAAGAACCGGGCCGGATTGTATGCAAATGAGTCAACCGGGACCGGATCGGCAGCAAAACCAGAGGACAACCGGTACGTGTGTAGAGGCCTTTAGGGTATGTGTGTGTGTGTGTGTGTGTGTGTGTGTGTGTGTGTGTGTGTGTGTGTGTGTGTGTGTGTGTGTGTGTAAAAGAATTGACCCACCACGTCTCCCTTCGCGATTTGTAATCTTGATGCAAATAACTAGGTATATCGTGACTTGGTTTCCGTTTGCTCGATTCTAGCGATTGTCGTGCTTGATAGTCTTACATAGCCTACAAAGGCTAATATGCTGTAAAACTCAATCCATCCATCCATCCATCGCGATTCATAAGAGGCGAATAACTAGGTACATCGTGACTTGATTTGTGCTGACTCGGAACTATTCTAGTGGTTTTTGTGCTCGGTGGCCTTACGTAGCCTACAAAGGCTGATAAGCCGTAAAACTCCATCCATCCACCCATCCATCCATCCATACCAGCTGACGAAGGACCAACTTGATCCGGAGGAACACTCCGCCAACGAGTGCCATGGACATATTTAATTGTTGTACTCGGAACATCGGCGTACACGTTGGAAGAGTTAAAGAATTATAGGTCTTTGGAAGTCTATCGATTCTTCGTAGCAGGATTCGTGGGAGATGTCTGCTGATTCTCGCCGGGTGTTTGTCTCGAAAGGTCAGATCTATTCTGTAAATCTTCTTTTTCCATCCTCTTCGTCTAGCTTTGGTCACCCTTTGCACAATCGGACCTAGATTGGTGTTCTCTGATGGTATAAAGTAGTAGGAGCGTTTGACTTCTCTTACTTTTTTCTTTCTGTTGGTTGTTAAAACAATTTTTCACGCAGCAAGAAGTCGGCATGGTTGCACGTCTCCCGTAGCACAGCTTAGCAGACAGCGCTCGCCTCCTACCAACATGGCTGAAAGCACGTGGCTTCTACAAATAACTCAGGAAGTGATGACAACGTGTCCCCGGCCATTATGTATTTTGACACTCAAGCGCAGGCTAGTGGTTCACAGAACGGTGTGTTAGGGTGTAGGATTTTGCAATTTTGAATACCGTGTGTTATGATTGTGAAGTGGTGAATAAGGTGGATAATTTGTTCGTTTATTTCGTATTTGAGGAATTGCAGGAAGTTGTTTACAACTGTAGGAGGTTATGTGAACAGTTCTCACTGACTAAGTGATGGGCGTGGAGCTTGCGGTATACCGTGCTAGAATAGGACTGCATGCGGCGCGTGCATCTCGCCTTGCTGAATTCGCAGCACTTGATGGGCTGGCGGATGTGTGCGCCTGCGCAGGACTACAGGCTTGTTCAGGAGTACGAAGCACTGCATGAGCGCTTCATGTTGGCAATTGATCTTTGTCATCTTCTCAGTACACAATATACACCCACTTGGAAAGGTCCATTCCAAATTTGAAGCAAATTTGTCCAACAGGTCTTGAGTTGTTAAATTCACAGTAATCCCACTGCCTATCAGAGGAAAAGGCACAAAAACACAAGGTGATGAAAAGGTCTTTCACTTCTTACTGTATACACTTTGCACAAAGGAACTGGTGACATATCATTTCTTGTGGTATGTCTCAAAGCAGTCCTTAGGATGTAGATGAGGGTGGTCTGAGCATCCTAGGCAGATGAAGTGTGTCCTCTTTCTCTCAGATGGTGTGGAGCAGACGATACAGTTGCGGTCCCGTTGGTCATATGAGATGATGTGTCTGACATCTCGATGGGGCTCCATGGGGTTGGGTGCAGGTGGTCTTCCATGTTTCCTCCTCTCTCCTGGCAAACTGACAGCAGCACTCTCTGTGAGTTGTCTCAGGAGACCTTGCTTGAATTTCTTCAGGGGATAGGGTTTGGCTTTCTCCTCCCTGGTCAAGCTGTAGATAATGAATGCATTGACTTGGGTGATTTCAAGCAGCCAGAAGAAGAAAAAATGTCCACCACTTGATGGTTTTCCTGTCAAAGGAGCTGTAGTATGTCACTTTTTGGTCCATCATGTCACAGCCATTCATGTTCTGATTGTAGATGTGAATCATCGTTGGCTTGTGGACATCTTTCACAGTTGTTGTGCTGACCTCTGCATCAGTGGAGACCATGAGGACAGGCTTCTTGGCTTTCTTGTCTCTGAACGCCACACAGAGCATGGAGTCATCTCTGTTCATAAACCACTCCATTTCTCTGTGGTTCAGGCAGAGTTGCTTCAGTTGGGGAGGAAATCCAACTCGGTTCACATTCAGGGTACCAGTGTAGTACAACCGTCTCTCTTGCAGGTAGTTGATGAGATTCTTGGTAGTGTAGTACCTGTCAGCATAGATCTTGTGCCCTGTCCCCACATGCTGCAGCAGTGTATCAAAAACTTGCACTGCATGGCCAGAAGACTGGTCAGCCTCAGGATTGTAGGAGGTGTCAGATCCAAAGTATGTGAGGATGTTTGTCACATAACCCGTGGCAGAATCACACAACCCAAATGTCTTGATGTGATACTTTTGGGGTTTTGCAGCATTGTATTGCTTGAATTTCCATCTGCCTTTGAACCCAACAACCATCTCATCAATAGATAGTTCCCTGAAAGGATAGAAGGCAGCACGGAACTTCGTCAAGAGCTTGTTCATGAACGGTTCAATTTTGTCTTTGCCTTCTGCATCTTCATCCCCTGCATGTAGCATGGTGTGATAGATTTCTTGGAATCTATCCCTGGAGAACATGGCATGATACCATGGGGTGTACAGTTCAGGTGCCATTGACCAGTAATCTGAAATCTCTGGGCGCCTATCTATCCCCATGCTTATGACCACAGCCACAAACTTATTCAGTTCCTGTGAAGTGATCTCCACCCATTCCCTGTGGGTGGGGCCAGGTTGGGGAGGAGGAATATCTCGGATCCTTTTACGAGCATAGTTGTTGATGGCAGCAATGAGAAACTCCTTCACTTCATCATCAAAAAGCTTCGAAAAACAGTCGATGGCTGTAGATGTGGAGTCGATACCAAGATTTGGAGAAACGCCAGGCTCACGATTGGGATGGAAGCGAAACGAATTCTGCGTAGCACCCTCGGTCACTTGCCTTCACTCATCGGTTGCGCGCAGCTGACCTCTCGATGTCGGTCGAGGTGTAGATGTTGAAGCAGGCAGATCTGTGGACATTCTCAAGCGTTTTCCTCTGCCTTGCCGGTATAGGGTAGAGGATCACTGCGCCGTGTTTCTCGAGGAATTCAAGAGGATCTAAATCGCCTCGCTGAGTGGGAGCAAAAGTGGCTGATGAGTTTCCACCCGGAGAAGTGCCAGACACTCCCAGTGTCCAGAAAGAGAAACCCCATGACGTGCTCTTACAAACTGCACGGCCACACTCTCAGCACCGTCAAAGAGGCCAAGTACCTCGGAGTGACCCTGTCCCACGACCTGAGGTGGGACACTCACGTCTCAAATGTCACCAACAAAGCAAATCAAATGCTCAGTTTTCTTCGCCGAAACCTGCGAGTCGGCTCTCAGGAGGCGAGGCAGCGAGCCTGCTCTGCACTGGTCCGAACCCCCATGGATTTCGCAAGCCCCATGTGGGACCCCTACTACAGCAAAGACGTGGACCGCCTCGAGGCTGTACAGCGCAGAGCAGCCCGCTGGGTTGTCAACCGCCACCGGTGCCTGACTTGTCCAGAACTAATCACCTAAAGCAATGCTGTCTGATTGTACATGAAAAAATCTCATATGATTGCTACACTTGCACAATCTAGACAGTAATGTATGCGAATATGTACTTCCAGTTGTTTATGCCATACCTTCTCAATATTGATAGAGAATGCGGAGCTCCTGACATGGAAGCAAGTATGTACGTACTTGTGATGGGCCAGAGGCCTGAACAATAAAGTCAGTCTCTCTCTCTCTCTCTCTCTCTCTCTCTCTCTCTCTCTCTCTCTCTCTCTCTCTCTCTCTCTCTCTCTCTCTCTCTCTCTCTCTCTCACACACACACACACACACACACACACACACACACACACACACACACACTTTTAAATGTAAATATAGATTACTTTTAATGCTATACGTTCTGGGGATTTTGTACCATAACAGACTAAATACTTGTAAAATGATGTAAATTCTAAATTTCCAAGTATAAATATGCGATGATTTATATACCATGCACTCTAGGGGTTATAACGATGTAGACTACTTACATATGTAAATTGATGTAGACGGTTAATCATTTTGGTTGCGGTCTATGTACTATATAACATTTTCCATGATTATACGTTACCTTTTATGTACGATGGGTCGTCGGCCTTAATAAAGTCCCCCCCCCCCCCTCTCTCTCTCTCTCTCTCTCTCTCTCTCTCTCTCTCTCTCTCTCTCTCTCTCTCTCTCTCTCTCTCTCTCTCTCTCTCTCCCTCCCTCCCTCCCTCTCTCTCTCTCTCTCTCTCTTTCTCTCTCTCTCTCTCTCTCTCTCTCTCTCTCTCTCTCTCTCTCTCTCTCTCTCTCTCTGTGTAAAAGTGAAAGGTAGGTAGATAAATCGATAGGCAGGCAGACAGACACTGATACAGTGCCCCTCAGAGGTGTTTTAACATTTGTTAGAAAATACATTTTGAACCAATGTTGTACGGTCGCTGGAATAGAGCAAGCTGTTGTCATGTCAACACAATCGCCATTGGCGAAACGGGTGCACACGCTCGAGTCGTGGGAGTAGGGTTTGGCCCGTGTGCAAACGCGTATGATGTTTGGCTGTCCGGAGTTCTGTGCGTAGTTTTCTGTCGGGTGTTGCCAGTTCGTCTGCCTCGTTCTCTCGTTCTGCTGAGCTTCCTGTGTCCGGATGGAACGTTTTGTTTCCTCTGAAACGTCAATAGGCGAGTCTGTCTTCCTAATTGATTTCGCCCGGCTGTCGCTCAGAGCTCTCACATTCCTGTCAGGAAAACAACGCGGTGTTGTGGCTTTCCATGTATGATTTTTGGGCCTGAAGATTCGCGGCGTGGATAGGGATCTGGAGGCGTTCCTGGCACTATGGACTCGATGTCTGGTGAGACCCGCTGAGGACTCCTAAGGTTTTCGCATGGTCATGCTTCTTTATACTCCGTTGGCGACATCTCGCAAGTCTTTCTGAAAGACAAACTCTTGGTCTTTGTCTCCAGATAGTTGTTTGCGCTTGCCCGTTTCAAACGTGGTTGCAGCCTCCCCACATTTCTCTGTGTGGTTTGGACTTTCGGTGGCGGACATTGGCAGGGGCATCGAATCCTCTCTATGAGCTGAGACTACGTATCCAAGGGCTGCCAGCTTTACTCCAAAACATCTTTTCAAATGGCATCCACAGATTGCGAAGAACGGATTCTCTTGCAAGAAAACAGTGAAGACATTAGCAGGGAAAAGGTCAATGGAGACATGGGTACGTTTTTACTTATGCTTGTTACTTGTTTTATCAGGACTCTTGGACGTGGTTGTTTTCTGGTATAATTTTTAATGCACTTAATGAAAAAATTGTTGCTTTTTGCGTGTGTTATTTGTGCTAATCTCTTTGACCGTTGACATAAAATAGAATTTTCAAGCGACCTAATTAGGTATTTTTGACAAAAGACGGTGACATGCCAATATTGTTCACTTTTCCCATCTTTATACTATTTTTGTCGCCTTGGAAATCTTACTGAAATAGATTAGTGTGTTGTCTTTTAACGTGCTTCTGATTGTCGTACTTAATAATCATCACCGATGAATTTTGATAGCGGCACAGTACTGCTGTTGTTTGAAAACGGATTCGACACGGAATGCAGCCCTTAGAGACGAACAGGACAAGAGTGTTGATACAGAGCGTTGGGGGGGGGGGGGGGGGGGGGGGGGGCATAGACATCTTGCTTGTGTGAGGTTTAATCCACATCTGTAAACGCAGTAAACGGGCATCTGGCTTGGTTAGATATCTAGAACAAGATAGCACAAAACCAGACAGGGAAGGCTACAGCTGTGCAAGATAAGGCAGACCAGAGGAGGGCAGAGATGGGCTACCTCAGCCAGAGCAAGATAATGGTATTTGTGCAAGAGAGAACGAACAAACTAACGAACTTTATTTTACAAGCGTAGTGAATTACCACATTTTTCGGACTATAAGGCGATAATTTTTTTCCTCCATAGTGACTCTTGCGCCTTATTCGTGGCCAAAATACAAATGTTCGAGACGTATATTTATATAGCTTATCTCTAGTCTTACTACTTATAACTTGTTGAAACCGTGTATATATTCGTATCATTTTAAAGATCGCGGGCTGTAATTTTTTTAACGAGCTGCAATTTTACCAAATAATTTTTACTTGTGGATAAGGCATAAATAGAGTTGTGATTACATTAACCCAACAGACCCTTTTCTCTGCCGACCCTGAACTTGTTTTAATCATGATAAATATTTTCAAAACCCCCAAGAAAGGCAAACTACAACCTGGGTGCTGTCCCAGCTTACCTATGAGCACCATATAAGTAAAAAAGCAAAATATAACTTTTTACATGTGTTCAGATGAATCTATTGTATACATACAATTACTTCACACACACACACACACACACACACACACACACACACACACACACGTGTGTGTATGTGTGCAGACTATTTGGCCTCCTTTAAAAGCACTGGTCTACCTACCGACGCCACCACCACCACCCCCTGCTTTGCCTCTCTCTTCTTAAGAGTTGGCTGGTGGTTAGACCGACTCTACCTTGCACTTCCTCTATTCAGATTTGCCTCGATTTGATATGACCTTCCTCTATCTTGCTGTACACTGACCTGACCTGTCTTTCCGTTGTCTGTCTTGTCCTGCCCTATCTAACTGTGGATTGTCTTGTGGAACCCTTGCTGCTTCCACCCCTTTGACCTTCTCCGCTCTGGCCGGCCTTGTGTTGCCCTGATCTGCAAGGAAGCTGGTCCGGTCTTGCTCTGTCCTGCATGCCTTAGCTAGTCATGTCTTATCAAGTTTTGATCTTCTTTTGCCCTGCTTACATTCTACACACCCCTTCTTCTTCTCCCCTCCCTTCCAAGGGGCCCTACCATGCGTTTCTCTCACAAACTCTTGGTCTTTGTCTCCAGATAGTTGTTTGCGCTTGCCCGTTTCAAACGTGGTTGCAGTCTCCCTACATTTCTCTGTGTGGTTTGGACTTTCGGTGGCGGACATTGGCAGGGGTATCGAATCCTCTCTATGAGCTGAGACTACGTATCCAAGGGCTGCCAGCTTTACTCCAAAAAACCGAATTCAGCTGAAAGGGAGCAACATTGTTGTGGTTACACAGAAATCTTTTCAAATGACATCCACAGATTGCGAAGAACGGATTCTCTTGCAAGAAGACAGTGATGACATTAGCAGGGAAAAAGTCAATGGAGACATGGGTACGTTTTTACTTATTCTTGTTACTTGTTTTATCAGGACTCTTGGACGTGGTTGTTTTCTGGTATAATTTTTAATGCACTTAATGAAACATTTGTTTCCTATTGCGT
Source organism: Theodoxus fluviatilis (assembly GCA_034096865.1). Lineage (NCBI taxonomy): Eukaryota > Metazoa > Mollusca > Gastropoda > Cycloneritida > Neritidae > Theodoxus > Theodoxus fluviatilis. The sequence goes on along the minus strand of JAWQFJ010003554.1, from coordinate 58,359 downwards.
GTGTTATTTGTGCCAATCTCTTTGACCGTTGACATAAAATAGTATTTTCAAGCGACCTTACTAGTTATTTTTGACAAAAGACGGTGACATGCCAATATTGTTCATTTTCCCTATCTTTATACTATTTTTGTCGCCTTGGAAATCTTACTGGAATAGATTAGTGTGTTGTCTTTTAACGTGCTTCTGATTGTCGTACTTAATAATCATCACCGATGTATTTTGATAGCGGCACAGTACTGCTGTTGTTTGAAAACGGATTCGACACAGAATGCAGCCCTTAGAGAGGAACAAGGCAAGAGTGTTGATACAGAGCGTTGTGGGGGGGGAGGCATATACATCTTGCTTATGTCAGGTGCATCTGGCTTGGAGAACAAGATAGCACAAAGCCAGACAGGGAAGGCTACAGCTGTGCAAGTTAAGGCAGACCAGAGGAGGGCCGAGATGGGCTACCTCAGCTAGAGGGAAATAATGGTATTTGTGCAAGAGAGAACGAACAAACTAACGAACTTTATTTTACAAGAGTAGTGAATTACCACATTTTTCGGACTATAAGGCGATAATTTTTTCCCCTCCATAGTGACTCTTGCGCCTTATTCGTGGCCAAAATACTAATGTTCGAGACGTATATTTATATCGCTTATCTCTAGTCTTACTACAAGTTATAACTTGTTGAAACCGTGTATATTTTCGTATCATTTTAAAGATCGCGGGCTGTTTTTTTTTTAACGAGCTGTAATTTTACCAAATAATTTTTACTTGTGGATAAGGAAATAGAGTTGTGATTACATTAACCCAACAGACCCTTTTCTCTGCCGACCCTAAACTTGTTTTAATCATGATAAATATTTTTCAAAACCCCCAAGAAAGGCAAACTACAAGCTGGGTGTTGTCCATGCTTACCTATGAGCACCGTATTAGTAAAAAAGCAAAATATAACTTTTTACATGTGTTCAGATGAATCTATTGTATACAAATACTTCAAACACACACACACACACACACACACACACACACACACACACACGTGTGTGTATGTGTGCAGACTCTATTTGGCCTCCTTTAAAAGCACTGGTCTACCTACCGACGCTACCACCACCACCCCCTACTTTGCCTCTCTCTTCTTAAGAGTTGGCTGGTGGTTAGACCGACTCTACCTTGCACTTCCTCTATTCAGATTTGCCTCGATTTGATATGACCTTCCTCTATCTTGCTGTACACTGGCCTGACCTGTCTTTCGTTGTCTGTCTTGTCCTGCCCTATCTAATTGTGGAGTGTCTTGTGGAACCCTTGCTGCTTCCACCCCTTTGACCTTCTCCACTCTGGCCGGCCTTGTGTTGCCCTGATCTGCAGGAAGCTGGTCCGGTCTTGCTCTGTCCTGCCTGCCTTAGCTAGTCATGTCTTATCAAGTTTTGATCTTCTTTTGCCCTGCTTACAATCTACACACCCCTTCTTCTTCTCCTCCCCCACCCCCCACCCCCACCCCTCCAAGGGGCCCTACCATGTGTTTCTCTCACTGGGCTCGCCCTAGTCTCTTTAATCAGGTTTGAGACAAAAACTTTCTTAGTATACAGCATTATCCCACCTGATAAGACACCTGAATGAATGCCATAAACACCTCAAAAAGTGGTAGGATCTGTCTTCCTAGATTTCAAGGTCTTTGATATGGTACCTCATGGCATACTGTTGGATGAACTAGTTCTCTTTATCTCCATGGTCACACGACAGTGAAGTTATATTAGTTTTTCCTGGATAAACGACAATGAATGCCTTTCATTGGACAAGTTTCCACTTTCGGCATTCTAAAACTTAGTTAAAGCGGGTGTCCTACAGGTTCTGTATTAGGCCCCCTATTGTTCTGTTTATTCATAAAATACCTATCCTTGCCCTTTGTGTAAGATAGAAGGGGTCCAAGGCAGTTTAGGGCAGCCTGAGGCAGTAAAAATGTGCAAGACAGACAAAACACCTTTCCCTTTTCGTTTTGAGACATGCTAAAACTCAGTTGACTACTTTTGAGGATTTGCGTCTCTTTTCAGTATGCACTAGGTGACAACTGTGTTTACTGCACACAATCAGTAAATGCTCAGCCTTGGAATCTCATTGGAAGCATGCACCAACTCTTTTACTTATTCAGTCTCCCTTACAATGATACGTGCATGCAAGTGGTAGAGGGAGAGAAAATGCCCCAGAGAAATGTACAGGGGGGAAATGACTGAAAGAAAGAGCAGGAAAAGCTAGGCCAAGGAGGGCATGAGTGGGTAAAAGAGAGCTCTGTAGGCCACAGAAGGATAGAGCAAAGACCATGAGTGGATTAGGTTACAGTCACTTAGGCAGGGTTGATAAGCAGTGAAAAGAGACTTGACCTTGAATAAGTAGCTAATGCCAAAGAGGCCGTCAGGCAGCCAGCCAGACGGGTGGGTAATTTCAATTGTTTAGTTCCCCTTCTATACCTCTTTGTAATCCTTCTAACACCCCTTGGTTCTTGTTCTTCCCCTTTTCTTTTCTGGTCTGCCTCCACCAACTCGTTTACTCGCTATTTTTCTGCCTAGAAATTACTTCTTGTTTCTGTGTCTCTTTGCTTGTCATCTTGTTTTTGATCTTCCCTCCTCAGCTCCTTCTACACCTCCTGCTTGTACCCCTGTGTCTTGTCCTGTCCTTTGATTGCAGTTTCTCCTGTTGCTTCTTCTTCTTCTGTTCCTTTGCCGTTGATGTTTTTCCTCTGTGATTGAGTCCCCTGTGTCTGCCTACATCATTTGAAAAAGGTGAACAACTAGGAAAGTAACTCTTGATTTGCTCCTACTCTAATCAGCTCTCGTGATTTCATAGTCATTGGCCTTAAATAACCCATGAAGGCTGCTAGGTGGTAAAACTCCTTTCATTCATTCCTTCCCATAGATGGGCCTATCTCTGTCTCCCGAACCCCCACCCCCTCCCCTTTTTTCCTCTCACTCATCTTCCACTTCCTTAATTTCTTATTCCTCTTATTCCCCATCACATCTCTCCCATTGCTGGCTACTTCATCCATTACCATCTCATCTCTCTGTCTGGCTCTCTGATTATTCAAAAAGTTGCTTTTGTCATGTGGCTGCTCGGCATTGAAAGTTATTGTCCTGCACAGATCACTGTCACAATGGGCCTTTGTCCCCTGAACTGGACACTGCAGCCAGACGAAGACTCATTCTGGCCTGTGTCATCTGCCTCCTCTTCATGGTTGGAGAGATAATAGGTGAGTCATTACGCAGCTGCTTCTGACTGCATGTTACCAGAGGTTTCTTTAACTGTTTAACTAAGTGAGTTTTCTTTTGGTTGGTCCAACCCTGGCAACCTGCTTTTCTGACCAGGCTAGTTAGGCTATGTGGAGTGGCACATTTGAACCCTGCCTAGCACAGAAGTTCCATGTCTGGCGATGCGTAATCAGGATGAGTTTATGTCAGTTGCCTTCAGCACTTTTATTTGAACCACTATACAGTTCTTGGAATATTCATACAGTAAATTTTCCAACCATCTGTGATGGTGGTATGTGATGATAAAGATGTGATTTTATATAGGTACTTATCACCAATGTCCTCATCTCTAACCACTCTACACTTAATCCCCTGATGACCAGGCTCCTTGATCAATCTTTCACTGGCACCTGACAACAAACACTGTGACAGGTAGGATGCACACAGTCAGGTACTAGCACGAACTCCACTCCTTGGTGAGTATTCCAACCTGATGCTGGCTCACATCTGCATACAAGAGTTAATCGCACAACAACGTGCTATCATTGCCCTAACAGGTACCTGTTTTACCCCTGGGTGAGGTGGAGCAATGCAGTTAAGCGCCTTGCCCAAGAAAGGAACTGGAGGATCTGCAAAACTTTGAACACAACAACCAGCTGCATGCAACAGCAGGGGAGCACTCACTGGCCTGGAGTCCCAACACAATCTGCACATTGATGCCACTATTGGTCTGGTAATCTGGATTATTTCATGGAACAGCCCGACTACTAAACTGTTAATGAAGAATTGCATTTAGAGAGAATGGAACGTGCCTGAACTGACTATGGTTGTCAGAGAGAATACTATATGGATACAGATGTGGATCCACATTGATCACCTTTCCTATCTGTGACAGTACACAATTGACTTTTAATGTACTTATTTATTTATGTGGAGAGAGAGAGAGAGAGAGAGAGAGAGAGAGAGAGAGAGAGAGAGAGAGAGAGAGAGAGAGAGAGATGAACTGAATGTTTATTCATAGGCCGGCAACCCATCGAACTACATATATATATATTCACTGGTCCGCAAAAGTTATCAGTAGCTTTACAAATATTTCTTTTACACTGAGACAACGATGCTGAAAATGACGCAAGGCGGGCTACGCTGCAACTTTATTTATTGCTGCTAGTGCCCAAACCTGTTATGCAGGCATTGCCGTTGAGCAAAGGTGTTGTCAGCAGAGCCAAAAACGTTGCAAATTCACGAGAATTTTACTAAGTTTAGTCTAGTTTCGCTGAAGACGCAATGTTGCTGCAGGTTTCCGGCATTTTGAACGTGCAAGCCATGTCCCTAGTGACCACTGTTCAGCAAAAGTTACAAACCAACGGGTATTTAAGGGCCGCAACCAGGGCTCTCAATAATCATGCCTCCAAGACAGAGACTGTCAACACTTGATCGTGGACGAGCGCTGGGGTGGCTTCAGGATGGAACTCCCGGCCGAGAAGTCGCCAGACGGCTTGGAGTGAGCCACTCTGTCATCCAACGCCTGCACGAACGCTTCCAGGCCACCGGAAGTGCTGATGAACGGCCCCGCTCCGGACGCCCACGAGCAACGAGCCGGCGCGAAGACCGTTATCTTCAACTTTTGGCGCTGCGTGACCGAACAATCACTGCCAGGACCCTGAGAGTCACCCTGAGGACGGCCACCAACGTTACCATCTCCCAGGACACCGTCGAGCGACGCCTGCACGAGGTGGACCTCCACTCAAGGGTCCCTGCCATCCGAACACCGCTGACACCACAACATCGCCGAGCTCGGATGGCGTTCTGCCGCAACCACCAGCGCTGGAACAGGCAGCAGTGGGGCACAGTCCTGTTTACCGATGAATCTCGGTTTACCGTGTCGAACAGTGATGCTCGGAGGCGCGTGTGGCGACGTGTAGGCGAGCGATTCATCGATGCTTGCGTCCAAGAGCACAACCGTTATGGAGGGGGATCTGTGATGGTGTGGGGAGGCTTTCATCTCCATGGGAGGACTCCTCTGTACCTCATCCGAGGCAACCTGACCGGCATCAGGTACAGAGATGAGATTGTCAGGCCGATCATCGTCCCCACTCTGCGGGCCATGGGACGTGGCTCCTGTCTACAGGACGACAACGCCACCCCTCACCGTGCTGTGGTGGTGAGGGACTTTCTGCAGCGTCAGCAGGTTGTCCGCATGGACTGGCCAGCACGATCCCCAGACCTGGCTCCCATTGAAAACTTGTGGGACATTCTGGGACGCCGCGTAGTGGACAATCACCCCCATCCCGCAGATGCTGCTCAGCTCTTCCAGTTCCTGCAGCAGGAGTGGCTCGCCATCCCACAACATATGCTGCAGAACCTTGTCCGCTCGATGAGGCAACGGGTGATGGATTGTTTGGCAGCAAATGGTGGCCACACCCGTTATTGAACATGGACAAACTGACTGGACTTTCCTTGCAACTTTCAGAAAGGGGGGTGGGGTGCTTCTGACGGATGCCAAGCTAATGAGTTTTGACTTGTCAATGAATTTTTGGCATAAAGCAATTGCTTAAAAGTTGAATTAAATCATTCTTTGAATTGCATATTTTTTTTATTTGTTTCCTTTTGAGAGAGAGATGTTTATGTGGCCCTTAACTTTTGCGGACCAGTGTATAACAATAATTCATCAGTGTGTGAAAAACCCACATGTTTGGATATTCAAACAAGACACAACCATAATCGTCAGAGTTAAAATCAAAACAGATTAAATACAAGGTTCACATGTTGTTTCTTTTTTCCTCTCTGAGTTTCAAGGCATAGAGGATGTACATGGATATATACTCCTTGTTATTCAAGTGTTAGTACCCTTCAGCAACCAACGACAGTCTCTCATTTTATTCACACACACGTATTCTTATATATATATTTATCTCTTAATTCATGGTAAGCACTGCAGTATAAGAGAAAATGATTTTCATTTTCCAACATGTTACAGAATGGGCAGATTAGCTCATTTGTTTCACTGTGATTATAGCATTGGATAATTCTTAAGGAGTTCGTTCCAAGTCTGAATCTGATAAATGCGTCTCTAAATTTCCTAATGGTTAAAGGTAAAAATAATTCTTGACCAAATACGTTTTTGAAGGCAGAATAGAGTGCAAATCTTTTACTATTACGATTTCATTCATCCCAAGATTGTCAAAAGCAGTCTTGTAGTCTTTAAGTTGTTTTAGAAATCGAGAGAGAGAGAGAGAGAGAGAGAGAGAGAGAGAGAGAGAGAGAGAGAGAGAGAGAGAGAGAAAGAGAGAGAGAGAGGGGGGTGGGGGAGGAGGGGGGGGGGGGAAGGGTGGGTGGGTGGTGACATAGCGGAAGAGATAATTATTTTTAAGAGGGACCACCGGAAGAATGTGTAGCCCGCTTAAAACGAAGTTAGATAAACAAATAAAGGGATGGAGGGATTTGATTTGATAAGATGAGATATATTATATTAGATAGGGTATAACATGATTGGATAGAATAGATGGACGGATGAAGGGATGGACAGGTAGATGGCATGATATTTCAGTAGAGGTACTCATAAGAATTGTGTTGTGCACACATTATTTTGGAATGTAAATGTTCAGTCTCCATTGGACTGATACCAGAGATGAGTTGCATAGATTTTATTCATTGGCAATTCACTGAAAATTATTATACTGATCCTTTTGCCATGTTAGATGGATCTAAGTATTTTGCAGGCTGCCATTGATTGTCATAAATACTAAAATAGGCATGCAAAACTAAAACTAGGAAACTTATTTACATGAGCCTCTGAATGCTACAACTGTGTCTCGGTTTAATGTGGTAATGGGTGAGGTGAGTGAGAGAGCCACCTCTGGGGTACAAATTCACACAAGTTGGAAGGAAGGACCTCATGAGTGGTATACCACCCTCTAAGACATACTTACAGAACCAAATAAAAAGTGTATGCACCCTCAGAGGAGAAAATCGAGTCATCCGTCTGCTCCCCTGAAGATGGAAACATAGCATTGTTAATTTTTCCCCAATGCCGTGGGTGCTGGAGAATGTGCAGTGCGAACTGTGTGCACTGGTGGTTTCCATATTTTGGAGGTGACAAACAGCGGTCACTGAATGATTCCACATGCATTGACACTTATAGGTGGCTTTGCACAACTTTTCTTTTTCCAATCTTTATTTGGTCAGGAACAACAAGGATGCAAAAAGTCACTTTCACTTCACAATTTCAGTCCCCCTGTGGGCTCGGGGTAAGAATAGACCCACAGCGTCTCCCTACACGATTTGTAAGAGGCGAATAACTAGGGACACCGTGACTGGATTACGTTTACTCTAAACTGTTCTAGTGATTTTCGTGGTTAGTGGCCTTACATAGCCTACAAAGGCTGATATGCCGTAAAACACTATCCATCCATCCATCACAATTTCAGCACTTGCTTATTTCAACATATAGTACCAGACAAAAACCAAGCATAGTGGGAATGGGGGTAGATGGGCATATGGGGAATAAGGGGAATAAATAATAGGGGGAGAGGGGAACAAACATTTTACAGCTGTGGTATTTTTTTTTTTTAGTCATCATGTTTTTAACAAGGTGAGACCAGATAATAGGCTTCTTTGCCACAGACATCGTTTATGCACGTTTAAATGTATTCTGCATGAATAAAGTCCACTACTGTGTCATCCTTACTTGCCATTACTCGCGCATGCAGAGAGAGCGCTTGGGGCAAATAAAGCCCATTCCAGTCCCAAAATGATGTTTCACTTCACCCGGTCACACAAGAAATGACACAGCCAGTAAACTTTCATAGCAAAACATAGCACTATTCATTCACCAAGTTATTGTCAGCACAAAGTGTGAGTTGCCAATTCAAAACCCCTTTAAAAATCATCATACACAGTTCTTGGGCCCTGGCCATAATCTTCATGGTTCTCATTGTGGTCCTCGTTTTTGTCCTAATGAGTGACAAGGGAGAGACATATATATGATGAATATTGGAAGACTAGCAGATGCTCTTTGGGATCTGGAGTATTCAGGCATGTAAGGTAAAAAACTAAACAAAGGACACTAGCAATTAGTGACAGTAATTTGGCAATGGAGACAAAAGTCATTAAGGACTTCAGTTGCTCAGTGGTTAGAGCACTCTGATGCTCACCAGGAGGTGTCCTGAGTTCTGGAGCTTTTTCTCTTCCCAGCTGGGTGTTCTGCTCTTTACCAGCAAGCACATTCACTGAACAATAACATGACCTGAGTTGCTAACCCCAAAAAGCATATGAAGCATCATGCACAGTGCATAGGTGGTGGCCAAAGTCCTAATTTCCTCATCCTGCTGGTAGAGAAATTTACTGCCCATGGAAGATGGCAGGTTTGGCTTGTGGTTCTGGTTTGCCAAGCTTGCTTTGTCCCCATCGTACAGTATCTGATTCTAGATTTTACAGCAAGGTAATGCTTTTCTTCAATGTGGGCTCTCTGCAGGTGGAGTGCTGGCCCACAGCCTGGCCATTATCTCAGACGCAGCTCACCTGCTCACTGACATTGCCAGTTTCCTCATCAGTCTGCTGTCTCTGTACCTGTCCAACCGGCCTTCCACACAGCGCTTCAGCTATGGGTTGCAGCGCACAGGCAAGTCTCCATAGCTGTAACTTATCAGTACAATGTGTCTGGTACCTGACATGAAGGGCAACGTTAACCTCTACAAACACCCAATAGCTGAGTAAACAAAACCATTTAAGTTCTCACAAGGAAAGCCGTATGAATATCAGTGAAATAAAAGTTCTGAGCTCTTTCTTCCATTAAAGTTACATTTTCAAAACCACTGAAAACGTAAAGCCCAGAAAGAAGCTACCTGTGGACCATTAACTTTATTGCTGAACACTTTACCACTAAACTCTGCATTGTTAAAACAGTGAAGTAATTTTTATTTTAAATTAATGAAGTTATTTAAGTTTTGCCCTGAACTATAGTTTGTAAAACCATGGAGCGAATCAAGTTGGGGAGCTGGCCATCTCTAGACCACTATTCATGCTGTCTTTCTGAACTCTTAAGCATTGACTGCTGTTACGGTCCGACCCTGTGACCTATTTTCTGTGTGGTTTGAAATGCTAGGTTTGGCGGGAATTGCGGCCCGACCCTGTGACCTATTTTCTGTGTGGTTTGAAATGCGAGGTTTTGGCTGAAACAAGCTAAGACCGTTAATGAGGCAGGGACGCTTCCCTGATGATTTGATTGGCTGAGTGTGATCACGTGTGGACTGTGGATGACGCTTGCTGGCTTGGAGCATTTGAAAGTTAAAGCAGTGTGAGCCTAGAACAGCTTCGTGAAGAGACGTGGGTTGGAAGCCGCTCCGTGTTGCAGTGGGACACGTTAAAGAAATCCTTCAAGTCATCTCCCCCGACCATCTGACTGCTGTATGAAGAACAGTATCCTTCCTTGAATGAAAGAACAAGCTTGCTAGATCTGGATCTAAAGGCCCTTTTTCGTCGTATGGAGAATCTTCCCTCAGTCGGTGCGGACTGCTGGCTGAGTGTGTGTGTTGGTCTGAATGGATAGCGTTCTTTGGGCAAAAGTTCGTCAGTGAAGCATTCCAGAAACAACGTCGCCCATCTGCTTGAAAGACTCGTGAGAAACTTTGGGTCAATTTTGTTGTTGGCTCAGAGGAAGCAATCCTCTACATTTCAGTCAGAGGGTAGACTGACGGAATTGATTGACGTTGTTGTCCAGTTGCCTTGAATTTGATCTTTATTCATGATTCAGTTTCATTAAAGAAAATCCTTAACGAACATTGTGTCATGTCATGCGAGCAGTGAGATAGTGAATGAGTGAATTAATTATCCCCCCTCCAATTGTGATACCCCTAGACAAGAAAACAAGAAGAATTGGAGAATTGTGTGATTGAAGGTGGAGGTAGGTGATAACTGCATAACATTGCTGAAATGTTCATGAGGCCCATAGGAGTGACTTCCAAATATTTGAAACATTGAGGAGGTTGTGTATTTTACAAGAAGCATGCAATGATGCAGTGGGTTTCTGTTGATTTTCCCCCAACCCTCTCCTCCCAGTCCCCACCTCCATTAAAAAATATCTTAAAATCAATATTGGCAAATACTTATATCAGTTTGGAAGAAAAGGCAAGAATGTTTCCTTAACTTCATCTTTCTGCTGCATGAAAGCAGCAAGGGAACAGACCTGTGAATTCTACATGTATATTCCTATGTTTGGAACCCACAGCCTAGCTTAGTTTTCTTGCCTTTTGCTGAGGTAACAGTGGCTGTCCAGATCGGAAAGTGAGGTAGGGGAAGTTTTGTGCTTGGATTTCAGTTGATTTTGTTTTTTGCAATGTTGTGGTGCATTTGACAGGGGGAGAAGAATAATGTTGCTGTGGAATTGAGGAACAGACATGAACAGGGAAAGACCAAAGTCTTTTGAGGAGGATGGAGATGGTCACAGTTCGCTCCCCTTTTTGGATGTTAACAAAAGGTTGTCTTTCTACATTTTCTATTGAGTACAAGGTATTGAAACCTGACTGGACGTGAAGTTTGTAATAGGTAAGGGAAAAAAGGTGGCAGTTTGGAATGAATATGAGATTCTCCACATTATTGGTGCACTAGTCTCTTTCTTTCCATCTCTCTCTCCGTCTCTTTCTCTCCATCTCTCTCTCCGTCTATCTCTCTCTCTCTCTCTCTCTCTCTCTCTCTCTCTCTCTCTCTCTGAGACTCTCTCTCTCTCTCTCTCTGAGACTCTCTCTCTCTCTCTCTCTCTCTCTCTCTCTCTCTCTCTCTCTCTGTTTCTCTCTGTTTCTCTCTGTTTCTCTTTCTTGCTCTGTCTGTCTCAGTCTGTCTGTCTGTCTCTCTCTCTGTCTCTCTCTCTCTCTCTCTCTCTCTCTCTCTCTCTCTCTCTGTCTCGCTCTGTCTGCCTGCCTGCCTGCCCCGCCCCCCCCGCCCCCCCCCGCTCTGTCTATCTCTCTCTCTCTCTCTGTCTCTGGCTCTCCCCCAGTGGGTTCAGGGTAAGAATTGACCCACCGTGTCTCCCTACGCAATTCGTAAGAGGTGAATAACTAGGGACACCTTGACTTGAATCACGTTTGCTCTAAACTGTTCTAGTGATTTTCGTGCATAATGGCCTTACGTAGCCTACAAAGGCTGGTAGGCTGTAAAACACCATCCATCCATCCATCCATCTCTGGCTCTGTCTGTCTGGCTCTGTCTGGCTCTGTCTGTCTGTCTGTCTGTCTTTCTGTGTGTCGGTCTGTCTTGCTCTGTCTGTCTGTATCTGTCCCTTTCTGTCTCTGCTCTGTCCGTCTCTGTCTGTCTCTGTCTGTCTGTCTGTCTGTCTGTCTGTCTGTCTGTGTCTGTCTGTCTGTCTGTCTGTCTTCTTTATTGTGTTTCTAATTTTCAATTTTCCAGAGATTCTTGGGGCCTTGGTGAGCATTCTCCTCCTGTGGGTACTGACAGGTGTCTTGGCATATGAAGGCGTGCAGCGTGTCATCTACAAGGACTTTGAGATTGATGCCAAAGTGATGCTGATTACAGCAGGAGTGGGAGTGGCAGTGAACCTGTTGTAAGTTGTACTGGACCTCCTGTGTTCCGTTTCATCAGATGTGGTAACACGGAGTGAAATTTTCTTAGGATGAGAGTGCAATATGCAGAGAGGTAACCTACCCAGTGAACATCCTGGTGAGGAACACATCTATGACAGAAGGTCCAAGTGCAGATTAATATCAAAACTACCAGTGCTGCATTTGTTTATTTCTCTCTGACTCATAAATCATTTTGTGGGCTAAATGTTGTCCTTTTTTAAAATTCCAGGGCCCGTATTCACAACGGCGATTTATCGGCGATTTATTTTAACCCCGATTTATCTCTAAACTCAGACGATTCCAACTGCCTGTTCCGCTCTCCGTTGGCTGGAAACCAGTATATATAGCAAAGCGCAACCTAGGATCCTCTGACGAGCGTACCTTATCTAACCGATCAAGATAACCCGGGCTTAGGGGATAAATCGAGTGTTAAAAAGATAAATCGCCGTTGTGAATACGGGCCCAGCATAATATATCATTCCACCTGATCATACAGGCATGATTTGTATGAATGATTTCTATTTAGACTTGGACAGGCATGATCAAATAATGATTTATGCTTCATTACTTTGAATATGCAGCTTGATTATAACATGCCTTGTTGCATTATCAATCCACTGCCAAAATGTATGTTAATCAGTTGATTTGTCAGTTAAAAACCAATTAATATGCTTGTCAGTGCCTAATTTTGATAAGTTATTTTAAAATGTGTTAAATTTTCCTGAATATGCCATGACATTTTCCCCCCATGTCACAGTATTACAGCAAACAGTGGCTGGCTCATTGCTAGAGGCAGATACCTGTAGATGCCCTTTGTAAATCCCACATAATAGGCAGTTCTTTTTTAAAGTAGATGTGTGTCTTCCAGACTGGCGGTGACTCTGCACCAGTCCCATAGCCACTCGCATGGCATGGGCCACAATCACAGCCATGGCAATGGCTCGTCCAGAGAGGAGCAGGGACACTCCAATGGCGGGGAGTATGAGAGACTGAAGGAACCATCCACAAGCTATGGCAGTCTCCTTAGCAACTCCCCTGGGTCTCCCCCAAAACCTGCCCACAAGAAAAGCAACTTCAATGTCACAGCATCATTTATTCATGTCCTGGGAGACTTGATTCAGAGCCTGGGTGTCCTTGCAGCTGCTTTCATCATCTACTTCAAGGTACAGCTGTTGACAGTAGTGTTGGAACCAACTGACTTTAACTTCTTATTGTAAACATGCTACATTGTTCCAGCAATTTTTTGTCCGTAAGTGTAATTGTTTTCTTTTAACTCATGTAGATAACTTTGTACTAATTTGTAATCATGTATTGTTCTTCACATAATAATGTTTTTGTATGTGGTGGACAAATCAAATTTCTCTCCAGCAGTAAGAAAGATGTATTGTATTGTATTGTATTGTGTTGTGTTGTATTATCATAGCTTCAAGTTTGATTTTTTTCCCCCTTTTGATTCAAGGTAAGGAAAAGTTGTTGACAGCTGTGCTGTTGTTGCTTCAAAGTTATGTTATCAAGACTTCCTTGTGTGACATTACTTGTCAAAAAACACATATTGGCACACACATACACAACACACATACATACTTACAAATACGTACATGCATTACTGACAGCCACAAATATGCAAAATCAGGTGCACATTAAAAAAATATCTTAGTTACTTATAAAGGTTTTCTCGGGTAGAGATGAAGTGCCCATGTTCATGATTCTTTGCATGTTGCACACAACAGGAAGTGTTCTTGTTAGTTCTTTCCTTTATGAATTGATGTCATAGCCATGAAACAAAAATTACTGCAAGTACTTCATTCTCAACTGCCAATCTGTGCATAGTTCAAAGTTGCTGCACTTAATGCAGCATTTTAATTCAAAATGACCAGAAGTTTTCCCATTTTCAGTTTTGTGACTGGTAGCACTTCATTTAGAAGGATGTCAGGCTCTCTGATGTCACAGCAAGTTTGAATGTTGTTGTTGTTGTTGTTGCTTTTGTTTTGTTGTTATTGCTGTTGTTTTGGGGGAATGGGTTGAGGGGTATAAAACCAAGCAATTTTTGCTGTACTTCTTTAGAATGAGAGCTACACGAAAAAAGTAAATTGTGAAACAGATCCTTTATGAAAGTTCACCCAGTAATATGCATGAGTGTATATGAGCCTTGAAAGCTTTTTTGCTTCATGTTTTATTGGAAGTTGGGAGATGGCAACATTTGATATGGCATTGTTGGAAATGAGGTTGATTCAACAGTTTGTTCAGTGTTTAGATTAGTTACACTTGAGAAGATGGATTGATCCACCATATGTTGCACTCAAGTCTGTTGATAAGGGAAGAGTGCAGTCATTTTACTTTGTTTGTGCCCTTCTTCCCATGGATGTTATGATGGAATAAAAATACAAGCTAATTACTTTAATTTGATCCTCAGTCAATTTTTCATTGAGACACATTCTTTGATATTTCAAATGCAAAGTTTGAAATTCTTGAGTGGGGTTTTGACGTACCATGGGTTGGGTAAAGGGGAATGTTCTGGGAGTGAAATGGTTATTTTCAAAAATGTGAAAGCTCAAAGGCAAATTCTGTGAATCAGTTCTTTCATAATCTGGTATTCCCACATGTTGTCCCTCATTGTCGGCATGGAAAAAGGTAACTTGGTTTGCATTTCCAAGTGTTTAAAGAAAGCATTTCTCCCTCTCTTTTCATGTAAGCACTCATTACAAGTCAAACATCTCCCTTTATTTCTTCCCTGAATACCCAATAATACCCTAAGTGTTTTCATGAGAAGGTCATGATAAGTTTATTTTGTCATTGCAATGTAGATCTCTACAACGATCTTTTATCTGTTGCAGCCGGATTGGAAATTGGCTGACCCTATATGCACATTCATCTTCTCCTTCATTGTCATCTGCACAACAATATCCATACTAAGGGACATTCTAGTGGTTTTAATGGAAGGTGAGTGAGGAAGCAAGGAGCATCTCACACCTTCTGTCACCATCTGTGTCATATTTGATTAATAATAATAATAATTTATAGTATTTATAATGCGCCTTATCCAGTGGTTCTAAGCGCATATGACAACAGATAATACAAAAAAAGACAGTACCATACACATTTGCATACACATGCTCTGTACATATATATTGTCAAAAACATACGACCCAACATTACGCAAACAAATCACAAATAAGCAGGGGGAGTTGGAACATGTTCTTCTAACTCGTTTCAAATATTGGTGGAAAAGATGTGTTTTAAGATTAGACTTGAAGGAGGGGATAGAATCGGAGTATCTGACATGGTGAGGCAGTGAATTCCTAAGATGAGGGCCGTAGAATGAGAAAGAGCGGAAACCAAGAGATTTGGGATTGTAGTCACCTGGGATGAGGAGTGGGGTGTCAGCAGAAAAACAGAGTGTGCAAGCAGGAATGTAACGAAAAATAAGTTGAGAAAGGTAGGCGAGAGCAGATTCAGTGAAGAAGTAGTATCAGAAGAGTGCAGCTTTGTAGTCGATGCCGTCAGGAACAGGCAACCAATGGAGATTTATCATGAGAGGAGTACAAGGTTGTCTGTGACGCACTCTGTAAATGAGGCAGGCGGCACAGTGCTGGACTTTCTGCAGAGGTTGGAAAGTAGTGTCAGGACAGCCTATCAAAAGAGAGTTGCAATAATCTATTCTAGACAGAATACAGGACGTTACCAGGGTTTTTGACTCACATGCGAAGCAAAAGTGAGTCTATGTACTGAGCCGTGTCGTCCGTCCGTCCGTCCGTAAAAAACTTAAACGTTGGATTTTTCTCGGAGACTATTAAGTCTATCAACACCAAATGTGGCATGATGGTGTATGATGACAAGGCCTCAAAAAACATACATAGTGACTTGACCTTGCTTCAAGGTCAAGGTCACAGGAGCCATAAATGTGGTCTCAAAAACAGTCATTTTTCACATTTTCCCAATTTTCTCCCACGTTATTGAGAATGGCGACCTTAGCTACAAGTGGTATATAGGTCAAAGCAAGCCCTATCTTTTGATACCAGTTTGGTTGACCTTGCTTCAAGGTCAAGGTCACAGGAGCTCTTCAAAGTTGGATTGTATACATATTTTGAAGTGACCTTGACCCTGAACTATGGAAGATAACTGTTTCAAACTTAATAATTATGTGGGGCACATGTTATACTTTCATCATGAGACACATTTGGTCACATATCCTCAAGGTCAAGGTCACTTTGACCCTTATGAAATGTGACCAAAATGGGGTAGTGAACCACTAAAAGTGACTATATCTCATGGTAGAAAGTGCCAATAAGCACCATTGTGCTTCCTATGTCTTGAATTAACAGCTTTGTGTTGCATGACCTTGGATGACCTTGACCTTGGGTCAAGGTCACATGTATTTTGGTAGGAAAAATGTGTAAAGCATTTCTTTGTGTATGATGTCATTGGTAGGTTTAGTTGTTTGACCTTGAAGGTCACCTGAAGGTCAAGGTCATATAAAGGTCAAGGTCAAGCATGTGAGTCGTATGGGCTTTGCCCTTCTTGTTGTAGCTTCTGCTGTAAGAAACTTTCTGATGGAACCTATTCTTCTGATCTCGTAGTAGCAGGTTTGGCAGACTTTGGTGATGTGTTGCTTCATTGAGAGGTGAGAGTCCATGATGAAACCAAGGTTTCTGGCACTGTCGGAGAAAGTGATTTCTGTAGAACCCTTTGTGATAGTAGAAGGAGGAGTAGGATTCACAGCAGCTGATCCAGAGAAAAGAAGGGCTTCAGTTTTTTCATCATTCAACTTTAACTTGTTTGTAGACATCCAGGATTTGATGGTGTGTCCTTGCATCTGTCAGTGAGGGCAGTCGTAGGTCTACATCTGGGGCTGAGGTAGTCAATGGTTTGACCTGAATAAGCTGCCCTGGGATTGACAGATACACAAAGGGAGAGAGAGAAAAAAATGTCACCTGTCCACAAGTGAAAGGCTGGCAGTGGTATCACTCATCCCATCCCTTTGTGGTCAATATGTGGTAAAATGTACAACTGGCAGTGTCCCAATGGTAAGGTAGACTGTGGTGAGTGGCCATAGAAAAAATCTTTAGTAATGATTAGAACCTGAAAGCTGCTAAATTTTTTAATACTGTAGGTGATGGCATAAATTAGTGCTTTTTTCCTTTTGGCAATAGTCTTTTGCAGCAAATTTTCACTGAGCTGTAATATTTTACTCATGTATGGGTAAGACAAATGTTCAACAATAACATGACATGAACTGAAATACCTCTGCCTCTTTGTGAAATTTATTTTGAACTGTAAGGCTGAGGACTTATCTTTAAAAAATATTTCACCTGTGATATGATTTTCATGGATATTTGACAAGGGGGCTTCTGACATAATTTGTACAGTGAACATGCCATGCCGTGTGCCCATCACTCATAATGTGCTTTTTGCTTGACCACACTAAAACGTATGAGCTGCAGTGTATGCAAAAATGAGTGAGACTGCACGATGAGAAGAAAAAAGTAGACACCTCAGGTACTTGTTGAAGAAGTATGCCACAATGTTTGGGCTCATAGAACCTTCATTAGGTAGTGAGCTGAGTGAGAGGAGAGGTCAGGAAAAGTGACTGAACACACAGTGTCACTTTCTGTCTACTTTCTTCTCACCCTGAGCGGAGTGAAAGGAGAGGTCAGGAAAAGTGACTGAACACACAGTGTCACTTTCTGTCTACTTCCCTCTCACCCTGAGCTGAGTGAGAGGGGAAATAGGAAAAGTGACTGAACACACAGTGTCACTTTCTGTCTACTTTCCTCTCACCCTGAGCTGAGTGAAAGGAGAGGTCAGGAAAAGTGACTGAACACACAGTGTCACTTTCTCTCCACTTCCCTCTCACCGTGCTCACTCACTACCTGAAGAAGACTCTATTAGCTGAAACTTTGGGGCATACTTCTTCCTCCACCAACTACAAGCACATGAGGTATCTACCTTTTTCTTCTCACGCAAGCTGCAGATCTCACTGACATTTTAAATTGTTTGTTTGATAGCCTCTGTAGATACAAAACTGTGTTCATTGCTCTGTTTATGCACTGTCTTTTCTTTCAGGTGCTCCTCGAGACATAGATGTTGCTAGTGTTCGAAGGGCCTTCTACACAATAAAAGGAGTGAAAAATGTCCACAATCTACGAATTTGGTCCCTGTCTGTCAGTGTACCAGCCCTGTCTGTCCACATAGCTATAGGTGAGTTGCTATTTTGCGTGGTCTCATGTGATGTGCAGCATCTTTTTATCTGTATAAAGTCTGTCATTTTTCATTTCAAAGGTGACTTGTTTGTTGTTGTTTTTTTGGGGGGGAGGGGGGATCTCTAGATTGCCTGTGATAATTATTTTATGTTTGAAGTCTTGAGAGCAAACCTACAGACAATGCTATCTATGCTTGTCATTGTACATTTGTGTTTGAGTATATAAAATGTTGAAGTAAAGAAACATTCTCTAATTTAGTTGACTCATTGTGTGCTGAATGTTTAGATCAGGTGTCTTTTGAAAGAAGGTGCATAATTAGGTTTCTTACTTTCTGATGTTTTTCACAAAATGGAAACATGAATGCTACATGACTTTCCAGTCTAACAGTTTAATTGTATAGAAAGCAGAGAATCTACAGTTTGTGATATTTCAGAGTCACTTGTTATGCAAATGTATATCAACTGATTAGAAGAGATTTGGTCTTTAATTTGATTGCTCCTGGAGCTCAGTTTTGCTGTTGGTCATGCTGTTGTCTGTGAACTGTTAGGAGAACACTAATGTATTTCAACAATAGTGCTAATTAACATTTAAATCACATTAAATGGTACCTTGTGCACTTGGAATTGTATGACAGTATGATAATCTTTTCAGTGGCACTCAGAGGTATATCCTAGTGCGTGCAAATGCTATCAAATGGACAAGAATACACACACACACACACACACACACACACACACACACACACATGTATGCACATATACAATATATATCCCACATAGGAGACAATAGCTGGGTAGTTAGAGCACTTGAACATTTACCAGGACATTGTGGGTTTGATCCCTGACTGAGATCCTGAACATTTCCTATC
This sequence comes from Theodoxus fluviatilis, assembly GCA_034096865.1. NCBI lineage: Eukaryota > Metazoa > Mollusca > Gastropoda > Cycloneritida > Neritidae > Theodoxus > Theodoxus fluviatilis. Next base: position 39,497 of record JAWQFJ010003554.1, on the reverse strand, counting down.
TGCCCCTGCGTTTGTGTTGGGAACTGTCCACAAAAAAGACATAGAAAGTATGGCCATCAGTCTCTCTCTTAAACTGGACAAAGACTGGAGTGAGGTCCAAGAAAACTGAAAAACTGGCAAAGTTTTAAAAAAAGCCTCAATGCAAGTCTGTTTAAAACTGCCTGGAACTATGATTTTGTCAGTTCCTTGAGCAAACATTCAGATAAAAACACTTTCACATATCTCCACTCACATTCACACCCAATCACATATATCAAATCCATGTACATTATAATATGCACACATATTTACTCTTGGGATCTGCAATGTTAGTGGCTTGATTCTGGATTGATAGTTCTGCTCAGTCTTAAAAAAACACCGCAGAACAAAATGGAACAAAAGAAAGAATTTCACATGTTTCTTGAGGCATTGCACACCGCAGAGTATTCTGTGTGACAGATTCGGTGTCAAATTGTGGTGCATTAAACCCCAATCTAGTTTGTTGTCAAACCTGTCTTTCTAGAGAGTGCAGCAGATACACACAGGATCCTGAAGGCCGCTGCCTACCTCATCAATGTCCAGTTTGGAATCAAGGAAACCACCATGCAGGTGGAGGAGTATGTGACTGAGATGTCAGCCTGCACCAGCTGCCAGCACCTCAATGAGCAATGAACATCTTCACAGGGAAGCCCATTCTTGTATGGAAGCAAAATGACATGGCAATCAAATGATGAGTGCCACTAGGATGTTTTTCATCTGCTTTTATCCTCACAGCTTTTGCTCAGACTGGAACTGTTAGCTGAGGGAAAACACTGTATTCACCACAATTGCCTCATGATGTAAATTCTTGCATTGGGATATTATAAGAAAAGCACCACAACCATATGACACACTAGGATGAAAACTCTTGCAGTGGTCGACATTGGAGGCTGGTGATCTTTGGGTGTGTCTGGGCCTTCTCTCATTCACTTTTTACAGACCACAGCCTCTGATATTGATCCTTCAGAGTGAACATAACCTGTGAAATCTGAAGAAGAAGAAGAAGAAAATGAAAAATGAGCTGTTTGGACAAATGAGGGGGGGGGAGGGGGGGGATCATGTAACAAATTGAAGAGTTTAATTTCTCTGAAAATTGTAAGGTTTGTTCATGAGCAAACGCACTTTACTGTGCATCAAGAGAAAGTTGTGTGGTTTGTGTGTGTGTGCATCACCATTACTTTTTAAAAGCCAGCACTGAGTACATTGGTTATAGATCTCCCAGCTAAACTATTGAAGTACATATATGGTTAACATTTTAAAAGGGCATTTTGATATGAACTTTTACTGAGAATAATGAGAGAAAGAAATTACAATGTCCTTTTGAAATGAGTCAAAGCATGACAAATTAAAGCACAAGGGCTGTTCTTGATGTTGGTGTGAAGAAAGTTGATTGCTTCTGTTTCTAACCGATTACCTAACATTCATACTGATATGTCCAGCTGTAAAATTCATGTCTACCCTGTGCTACCAGTATGCACAAAAGCTTAATTCGTTATTATGTGATGATAGCCTCAAAATATTTTCTCAACATCAGGGGCGGGGGTGGGGGGTTTATGTATGTGCATTCTTGAAAGTACCAGGAGACTGACCATCAATTACAGATGCAAACTATTTACCAATCTGATGTATTGTTGATAACATGTGGCTTTTATATCTGTCCCTCAAATGATTTTAAATAGAGAAAAGACATCACCAGTTGTCTGGTGTCAGTTGGTTTTGAATGAAGCTATTGTGATTCTGTTCTGTTGACAAAGCATTGATGTTATTTGAAATTGGCCCTGAAATGATTATGTCTGTAAAAATTATAAAAACATGCTGTTTATTGTATAGTACTTTTTTATTTTGAATGGTCAAATTAAAAAAATTATAATTGAAAATATTGGCATTTACCTGTTTCCTGGGACTGACTGTGACAGGATTGTCACCATTTGATGTTCGCAAGTGCAAATTTGGGAAAGTACCCACTGATAGATATGCATTACATTCTGATTTCACAAGCTACATCTGTAGTGAATGTTCTGAGTTAGGAAAGATGCTTGTGATTGCTTGTAGAGATGAATGATGTTATGTTCCCTTGCTGGCTGTTCATGTACATCTACTTGTATATGTGCTGAAGTGATTGAGAACAGTCTGTAAAACCATTTTCACCAGTTAGCTTTTGCACAATTCATGTCATATTGTTATTTCTGCTCACATTGTTAGCACTGCTTACAACAGCTTGAAGAGGGGGTTTCCTCTTTGATTTTAAACACTGGCATTCTAAGGAGAAACAAAGTTTTAAAGTGAGTGCGTGTGTGTGTGTGTGTGTGTGTGTGTGTGTGTGTGTGTGTGCATGCGTGCATGCGTGCGTGTGTGTGTGTGTGTGTGTGTGTGTGTGTGTGTGCTGGATTGTATTAATTTTCAACTGCACCCAAATTACTGCTCTTTGGTTTCTAATAGATTTAGAATGATCTACTAAGCAATAATTCAAGTTCTGCTCATGCAAACAAATCCAGGAAGAGCATCAACACCCCAAACCTTAAGAACTCAAACTGTTTATGTATTTCATCTGGATTTTCTCATTTTGCAGTAATGTCATTATTTAATTGCTGCTACTGCACGGAAAGTAAAAAATAAAAACACATCCACACTCAACTTTCTGTTTTTGTCAGCATTTAATACAGCATTAAAAATGTTCACTAGAGATATATTTACTGGGAGTTAAATGATTGTATATTTATGTATGAAAGAATGATATGCAAGACTAGGGGGAATTTTGACTTGTGTAGACATCTGTGTTACAGGTACATAGTTTGCACACACCTGATAGAGTTGCAGCAGACTTCTATCTTCCCAGGAATGGACCACTGCATATCTCTAACTTGCACCGCAAAAAAACTGTTTCCTTGAGAACAATCGTTTCACAGGAAACTGAGTAGGTCGGCCTTGACTGTGTTGGGTGTGTGTGTGTGTGTGTGTGTGTGTGTTAAAACTTGATCCTAGAGATTCCAGATGTCCCACACCACCTTTCTTCGCCCCTTGCTGCCATTCCAGATTCAACCTAGCTGTTGGCAAGGCCACAACTGTTCCCTTTCATTTCTCACTCCTCAGACTCATTGTTCTGAGTTTAGTACCAATAGTCAAGTTGACACATTGGAAAAGAGTTCCCTAATGTTTCCTACGTGTAAGCTAAATTTATAAAAATGGGTAGGAAAACTGTAAGGCTAGCCCACATCTTTATATGGTTGACAATGGATGTTGTGGGAAAGGTAGAGAGTGGAGTACAGCATTACAGGACATTAAGTAGAAACGTCTCTGTTGTAAATCTACATTGTCCAGCGTTTGCACAGTCAGTTCAGATTTAGTTTAAATATCTGCAACAAATTTCACTGGTCATTTTCGGTTGCAAAAGACTCCTACCATAATAGCTAAATATGAAGCTACGATGTGCATTTTCATGATGCCTTAATTGATCCTGCCCGACCAGCTGCCTCAGTAACTCTTTTGACAGTGTTAGGATGGATGGAGTTTTACGGCCTCAGCCTTTGTAGGATATGTAAGGCCATACATATAAATTGTGTAAACAATCACAAGAAATGGTAGAGTAAGAGCAAGTCAAGTCTCGATTTCCCTATGTATTCGCCTCGTACGAATCATGCAGGGAGACGCGGTGGGTCAAATCTCACCCCCAACCCACAGGGGGGTCGACACGATGGCTGATCGATCATACTTGACACACAAGAGGCTTGGTCAGGAGTACAAAGCGCTGCATGAGCGCTTCATGTTGGCAATTGAGCGCTCTTTGCCTCTCCTGAACACCTACAGATTTAGTGCAGCGCTTCACTTGTTAAAGGGGAGGTAAATCTTCTGCGCCCCATGTTGTGTTGCTAGACGCTAAGAAAGTGTTTTCTTTACCACAGACATCGTTTATGCACGTTAAAATGTATTCTGCATGAATAAAGTCCACTACTGTGTCATCCTTACTTGCCATTACTCGCGCATACAGAGCGCTTGGAGCAAATAAAGCCCGTTCCAGTCCCAAAATGATATGTTTCTAAGGGTTATTTTATGCATCGACGGCCAGTGCGGGATCGAAGACGCCATTTTGAAACGGACGGACGGATGGATGGATGGACGGACGGACAGACAGACAGACATAGAGAGAGAGAGAGAGAGACAGACAGAGAGACAGACAAACAGGGAGACAGACAGACAGGGAGACAGTCAGACAGACAGAGTGGGAGACAGACAGAAAGACATAGACAGACAGAGACAGGGAGACAGACAGACAGCGAGCGAGCTTTTATAGATCTATCCTGGGGCGTGTTCAAGAGGCCTACCCATCTTGAACGACTTGGTACGGCTACCGGTACGTACCGGTACGCACCGCGCCGGAGAGCCGTTGCGCCCGCTGCGCCGTGCATAGCCAAAATGGCTGCCTTCGGGGAAAGGAAGAAAGTCATCATCACAAATATGCGCTGTGGCACGCATTTCGACCTGTGATTATTACCCAGCCTATGCGAGACGTTACAAGAAGGTAGGCTGATATTGTACTTTTCTTTTTTAAAAGAATAACTGCTCTGAAATGATTACCGGGCAAGATGTGAGCAAACATTTCAACGACAGAGCGAAACAATTTCAAGGGAAGCAACTCTTATTTCTTACATTTAGCCCTTGGTTTGTGGTGTTACCTCCCTTGAAGAGTGCATCGAACTATTCTTGCTTACACCAAGTCAGCACTGTCGTTTTGACATAAATTTCTATTCGAGCGATGTCGAGCATTCATGCACAGCTACAGCTTAACGTATTTCATCAGCTTCCACAAGGAACAAGCAGTCTGCAGCTGCTGGTTTACTCATTTGGTTGAGAAGCGCAATCCGCGACGATGAGAAGGCATCTTGGAAGCCATCTTGGCTACCGTTGGGTCATAACGAGTCGTTCAAGAAGGCACACCGGTAGGTAGGCTACCGGTAGGTCGTCTTGAACACACGGCAGAGACCGGTTTCTCTAGCAAGGGGAGAGCAGCGAGTTTAGAGACGGGAGATTACTCTACTAAACAAGATGGCTGCCCATGTGCGACAATCATTGTCCCGGTTCTCATCGGTGTGGTCTCGAAGTTATGCCGTCATTCAACGTCCAGTTCTGTTTACCCCCACAGTCGTTCAACACAAACCATTTTCAACATCCAGCAGCCGTGGGCTGAAAGAGAGTAAGTCTGATTATTCTTTTTGCTCGGTGCTCTTCCTCTGCGGATTGACTTCGTCTTCAGTCGTCACTCGGTGTCCTTGGAGATGCAGGGTTGCAGCTGCAAACTAAATAGCTCTATGAATAACTAACCAACGTAATCTTTGACCGTCTATATAATATATTTATAATGGACCGCTGGCCTTGTTGGGACGGTGCTGAAGTATTGATTATGTCAATTCTTAGATTTTGAATTCCCGATGTTGGGTGCACTGATCATCAACTCGAGCGAACTATTAAATTAATGTAGTACATCTGCTGTGGATCAATAGACAGTATGATATGTCATTATGTGGTTGTCGAAATAGAAGTGATGATTACATATTATCAGTATGAAGGCGAAGCTACATTGGTCTGAGAGTCGCTTATTCCATCACCCCCACAGTAACCTCGCCCAGTGATACAAGAATCCAATCCATATATTATAATATATTTGGAAATTTAGGAATTGCTGTCAACTTAAATTGTGGCTGTGTCACTTTTATAACAGAGGTCATAACTTTGAGGTTGTATTTTGGGATGTGGACATGCAGATGATGAAGTGGACGGCAGTGTACGCATTTCACCATAATATGAACGGCTGACTTTTTATACGCAGTAGGTGGCATCATTTAAAATTTGTACATTTGAAATGATCTGTATAATCTCCACTGGGTTCTAAGCTGCATAACAACTTTTTAAAGTACTGGGATTAAATATAAATAACATTTGGCCAAAGGTTCAGACTTGTATTTTTGTGTAGATGCAGCTCGGTATCTAATAGGATTTGTTAAATACATTAATTGTTGCTGGACTTCATTCTGAAGAGCCCATGCTGCAGTAGCTATCATGAATTTTTGACTCACATGCGAAGCAAAAGTGAGTCTATGTACTGAGCCGTGTCGTCCGTCCGTCCGTCCGGGCGTCCGTCCGTCCGTCCGGGCGTCCGTAAAAAACTTAAACGTTGGATTTTTCTCGGAGACTATTAAGTCTATCAACACCAAATGTGGCATGATGGTGTATGATGACAAGGCCTCAAAAAACATACATAGTGACTTGACCTTGCTTCAAGGTCAAGGTCACAGGAGCCATAAATGTGGTCTCAAAAACAGTCATTTTTCACATTTTCCCAATTTTCTCCCACGTTATTGAGAATGGCGACCTTAGCTACAAGTGGTATATAGGTCAAAGCAAGCCCTATCTTTTGATACCAGTTTGGTTGACCTTGCTTCAAGGTCAAGGTCACAGGAGCTCTTCAAAGTTGGATTGTATACCTATTTTGAAGTGACCTTGACCCTGAACTATGGAAGATAACTGTTTCAAACTTAATAATTATGTGGGGCACATGTTATACTTTCATCATGAGACACATTTGGTCACATATCATCAAGGTCAAGGTCACTTTGACCCTTATGAAATGTGACCAAAATGGGGTAGTGAACCACTAAAAGTGACTATATCTCATGGTAGAAAGTGCCAATAAGCACCATTGTGCTTCCTATGTCTTGAATTAACAGCTTTGTGTTTCATGACCTTGGATGACCTTGACCTTGGGTCAAGGTCACATGTGTTTTGGTAGGAAAAATGTGTAAAGCATTTCTTAGTGTATGATGTCATTGCTATGTTTAGTTGTTTGACCTTGACCTTGAAGGTCATCTGAAGGTCAAGGTCATATAAAGGTCAAGGTCAAGCATGTGAGTCGTATGGGCTTTGCCCTTCTTGTTTCCTTCTTTTTGTCAATGGTGCCATTCCTGTTGTTGTCAGAGCATTTGATTCTCCTCTGTCTAGTGGAGTGTACTTGGGTCTTAAAAGTGTCATAAATGTCTTTTGCTTAGGCTTGTTAGTCATTATTAAATATACATGTGCATATATACAATTTTATTTCCTATTTTCCAGTTCGAGAAGTGAAAGATGGAAATGTGATTACTGTAAGTATCCAGGGACACGAGAATCCAATCACCACATTTGGAAATTTAGGAATTGTTGTCAAATTTAATTGTGGCTGTGTCATTGTTATAACAGATAATTCATTAGATCTGCATTTGAATTTTTTAATGAATAATTTTCGGATTTCAAAGTTTAGAATCAACTGTAAATATTGATGTTTGCTGATGGAAGTGTTAGGCCAAAAAAAAAAAAATGGTGTGGTTACGGTAACCCGACCTACCCTATTCTGGGGCGCCGACCCTACATCTTTTTATTGAAAATGTAGAAGTTTTTTTTAAATATCAAAGTTGTGGGTTGAGGGAGGATCGATCGTTCAGTCTCAGAAAACAACCTGTGTAGTTACAGACGATGCAGGGCGCAAAGGGAAGTAACTTACCATGTTCCTCAAGCCTCGTTCTGAAAACAAACAAAAATGGCATGCCGCGAACGTTTGGTGGCGACTGTTACCTCAAAATGTGACCATCAAGACGGCAATAAGCAGATTTCCGCATATCCAGAGACGGCATCGATGACGGAAGTTTTTCTTAACATTCATCCCGAAATGAACATGAAAAAAATATGGGGTGGTCGCTCGTGGCTACGGTGATGCAGAGCTGCCAACCCACCATCATGCCAAAGAGTAGCAACTAGCATCCAGAGCTTTTTGGAGTAGCATTTAAGAAATAGGCGTAGCACACACGCACAAGAAGGAAAATGGCGATGTTTGTGCGGGGGGGGGGGGGCTGTCAAGTCGCTGAGCGCTGAGCCGTTGACGTGAAGCGGGGGGGAGGGGTGTCTACGTGACGGTCAAAAGTTCAGTTCGACGCTCAGTGCTGAACCGCCAGCATAAAGCGGTGTGTGTGTGTGTGTGTGTGTGTGTGTGTTTCTTCGTGACGGTCAAAAGTTCAGTTCCAGGCTTTGAAAAATCATAGTTTTTCCCTGACGATCGTAGCATCGTAGCAAGCACGGCGAAATCGTAGCATGCTACGCCTAAATCGTAGCACTTGGCAGCGCTGGTGATGTGACCACATGCAAAGCAGATGGGGATGGGTTTGAGTTGGCTTGGGGTTTGACTGTTGGAGAGGTCGGGGACACGTTTGAACTGAAGGCGATACATTTCAAATGTGAAGTTTTGCAAGCCGAGAGTGAGGAAGAAGAAAAGGATGATCAACATGCAGCACAAGTTCCTGATGCATTTCAATTACATCTGGTTCATGTTAGGGGCACCGATGGTTGGTCACATGATACTGACACTAGAAGGACAGACAATCTCATATCAGCCATATCTTCACTGGTAAGTCAATGCTTTTCTTTACCTAATTCCAAGAGAAGTTAAGTCAAAATTGTTCAAAGGGAATATCCGCTGTCTGTTCGCACACTTATTTCCAAGTCGAGTAGGTTTAATTTGGTTTCCACGAGAAATAAAAAGTTTTTTTTTTTAAAGTTATTGCCGACCTACCTACCCTATTTTTTTTGGCTATGTTACCTTAACCACACCTTCTTTTTTTTTGGCCTTAGTGGCTGTCCTTCTCATTGTCTGCCTCCCCCTTACTTTTTTCATTAGTCATCTTTTTGTCTTCCTTCTGTTGTCATTTTTCCCAATTGCCCCCCATTCCCCACTCCCCCACATCCATCCCCAAGTAATTATCTTCCATCACATTCTGGGACACTTATCATTTTGAAATCAAATAGCCATGTTAAAAAAGAAAAAAAGGAAAAGAATAAAGTAAATTAGAATACATTAAATGTAATGTGAAGAAAGCCAATTCATGGTTTATGTTTGTGATGAGGCAAGTGGATACGGATTCTTCCATTTCTCATCAAGTAATAGCCTAGGCACTTTCCCCAGATGATGATGTGCTTGTCAAAGGAAATCAGAGGGGTGATTTTGGCCCCTTTTTTAGAGTGATTGCAATCATCTTACAGGAGTCAGTATTATAATTGGAAATACATAAATTCATTCTGACTGATTGGACATTACATATGATTACAGCCATCACTTATTTAAAGGGGAGGGAAAAAACCCCACAGAAATGCCTTCCTGATTTCCAGTGACTAGCATTTTGTAGTTCTCTGGAATTGTCTCTGAAGTGCATTTTGCTTTGCTATGTGTCCAGATTGAAGGAATCAAGGTGGCATCGGACAGGAGCCAGAATGTTCTCCCCAAGACTGGAGAGGGATGCACCCTCTGCAGACTGAACTTGGACCTCAAGTACACTGTGAGAGCCTGCATGTTCTGTGTCCTTGTGTGGTTGATGTCCCAGTCATGTTAGTGAATGGCAACACAGCTGGAATGTGCGTGCGCGTGTGTGTGTGTGTGTGTGTGTGTGTGTGTGTGTGTGTGTGTGTGTGTGTGTGCACGCATGTCACATAGAAAAAAAACTCAAAACGTATGCTCATATATTTGGTGGAAACTTTAAACTCTTTAACAGGAAAATACGACCTCCATAAATCACTGTCTCCTGTGGTTATGTTGGCCATGGTGCACACAGTCACTCACATGCTTCATCTCTATACATTCCTACCTGTTTCAGTAATTTCTTATTCTTCTTCTTCTTTTCTTGCCTTAGCAGCAGTCAGATACTGTGCAGTCTGCACCAAAATCTTGCAACCTTAACAGCAGAAGTTTGAGTAGCTATTTAAATTGAATCAGTGGAACTGGAAGATGAAAACTCAAGTGGTTTGATGGAGTGTTTGCTCTGAAAGTGTTATCTTGAGATGGTATGGTTAACTCATCAAATGGTAACATTTTACTATGTCAAAGTTTAACACAGAGCCAAAGCCCTGCATGGGACAGACAGGAAAAAATGTAAGACCACAGGCGGGTACAGAACCCACGACCTTTCGGTTAGATGTCTTATTAGTTGGTTTTCCTTTCAATCAACTTAATTTATCTAGGTGGAATTTTGCAATGGAGAATCATAGAGGAAGGTTTTGGTAAATGATGTATGATGCGTTTCAGGATGTGCTGATCCTCCACCAGTTTCTCCGAGCTGATGGGTGCATCCTGCCACGAAATGTCTCAGGCGTGTGCCTCAAGCAGCAGAACAACCTGAAGAAGCTCATCCACCAGGCCCAGAGGGCAGGTGAGAGGGCATCTGCCTCTGGGGCCTTCAGCTTCCCTGAAGTGCACTTTGTAGTCAAGATACATTCTCAACAAGTATGCAAGAGAGACATTATATTTGCTTTGGAGATATTAGGGGATTTTTTAATGGTTATCTATCTTGTCTATCCCAAACAACATTTTTGCTCTGAACAGAAATCTGTGCAAAGATTGGCAAGTACTGCATTGCTACTACTAGGCAGTCTTGGAATGTCATCAAATTGTTCTATTTTTCCAGATCTTGCTGTGCTGGCAAGATGTGGACTGTTTTGTATTAGCTTTATCATGTGCCTGCATGCAGTGCTGTATTCTACTTGGAGGTTGCATGCAAGGCAAAATTCTGTTTCAGGGCTGCTGCCACAGTACAAGCCAGACATGCCTGAAGGTCGAGTCAGGAAGGGAACAATGTCGCGCTTCAAGTGGAGAAGATACAATGTGTACTTTGAGTGATGAATATATCCCAGTGGAAAAATGCCTTGAATCTTTTGTCTGGTGTCTCCATTGTAAGGTGTGTGTCAATAATAATTAATATGTACCTTGAAAAATTAAACTGAAAAATTGCTTGCAACTTTTGTTTTGTGGCATCTGGATTTTGGAGATACTAATTATGCAAATTTAGTGGTCTTTGTCAGGAGATGCAGAAGTGTGCTGGCAGTGACATAATTATGTGATGTGCATGATTGGAAAGCATGTGGGTATGTGTATTTGTAACATTAGATATTGATAGTGCATATTTTGTCATAAGTAGTTCCTCACTTTGTTGACTCCTTAGAATACTTTATGCTAAGTACTGCCTCGGATTACTCTACTTGGTAATGTCTGTAGTATTGTTTTCCATTCCCAAGTAGGCAAGGTGTTTGCTGCTCTACAGCATCAGTAATCACATGAGTTTCAGGGCTGAGTTAATGGCTTTGCATCATAGGTGTGACACAAAAGTTCCTCAGTGCCTCACTAATTAGATGAACCCATGCCACCTGGGCTCTGGGACCTGCTCAAGTAGATCAGCCAGAAGCCTCCCCAAGCAACTAGAGGCCACCCCAAGCAGCCACAGGCCACCCCACCCCAAGCAGCCACAGGCCACCCCACCCCAAGCAGCCAGACGCCACCCCAAGCAGCCAGACGCCACCCCAAGCAGCCAGAGGCCTCCCCAAGCAACTAGAGGCCACCCCAAGCAGCCACAGGCCACCCCACCCCAAGCAGCCACAGGCCACCCCACCCCAAGCAGCCAGAAGCCTCCCCAAGCAACTAGAGGCCACCCCAAGCAGCCACAGGCCACCCCACCCCAAGCAGCCAGAAGCCTCCCCAAGCAACTAGAGGCCACCCCAAGCAGCCACAGGCCACCCCACCCCAAGCAGCCACAGGCCACCCCACCCCAAGCAGCCAGACGCCACCCCAAGCAGCCAGAGGCCACCCCACCCCAAGCAGCCAGAGGCCACCCAAGCAGCCAGAGGCCACCCCACCCCAAGCAGCCAGAGGCCACCCCACCCCAAGCAGCCAGACGCCACCCCAAGCAGCCAGAGGCCACCCCACCCCAAGCAGCCAGAGGCCATCCCAAGCAGCCACAGGCCACCCCACCCCAAGCAGCCAGAGGCCACCCAAGCAGCCAGAGGCCATCCCAGCCAGAGCCCATCTCAAGCAGCCAGAAGCCACCCCACCCCAAGCAGCCAGAGGCCACCCCAAGCAGCCAGAGGCCACCCCAAGCAACCAGAGGCCACCCCACCCCAAGCAGCCAGAGGCCACCCCAAGCAGCCAGAGGCCACCCCAAGCAGCCAGAGGCCATCCCAAGCAGCCAGAGGCCACCTCAAGCAGCCAGAGGCCACCCCAAGCAACCAGAGGCCACCCCACCCCAAGCAGCCAGAGGCCACCCCAAGCAGCCAGAGGCCATCCCAAGCAGCCAGAGGCCACCTCAAGCAGCCAGAGGCCACCCCAAGCAGCCAGAGGCCACCTCACCCCAAGCAGCCAGAGGCCACCTCAAGCAGCCAGAGGCCACCCCAAGCAGCCAGAGGCCACCTCACCCCAAGCAGCCAAAGGCCACCTCACCCCAAGCAGCCAGAGGCCACCTCACCCCAAGCAGCCAGAGGCCACCCCAAGCAGCCAGAGGCCATTCCAAGCAGCCAGAGGCCACCTCAAGCAGCCAGAGGCCACCTCAAGCAGCCAGAGGCCATCTCAAGCAGCCAGAGGCCACCTCAAGCAGCCAGAGGCCACCTCAAGCAGCCAGAGGCCACCTCAAGCAGCCAGAGGCCACCTCAAGCAGCCAGAGGCCACCCCAAGCAGCCAGAGGCCACCCCAAGCAGCCAGAGGCCACCCCAAGCAGCCAGAGGCCACCCCAAGCAGCCAGAGGCCACCCCAAGCAGCCAGAGGCCACCCCAAGCAGCCAGAGGCCACCCCAAGCAGCCAGAGGCCACCTCAAGCAGCCAGAGGCCACCTCAAGCAGCCAAAGGCCACCCCAAGCAGCCAAAGGCTACCTGGGAGCATCAAGACCACATCAGGTTGCATTAGGTCCAGGATTCATATCGATGCAGAACACCCATCAAGAAAACTATGATCCCAGTCCATGCACACACAGAAACCTGGTCACTGAATCCTCGTGAACTTGTGGGTATTCATCCTTCAGTGCACTCTCCACTACTTGACTTGAAAGGATGCTGCTCTTTACTGATAGGGGTCCCACAGTCACAGAGGACCATGGCTATGTGCTGCTGGGGGCCAGCCGTGTCCTGTTGACAGCACTTGCTGTGACTGTGGAGACCAATGCAGGAGTGGCAGTCCAAACCACAGTGTCCCCATATGAAGGCTGACAAGGTCTGTTAGCCTTGTGTATGGCCTTCCTCAGGAGGCGCCTGCCTTCTGTCTACTTCATCAGGTTTCTCACTAACTGGGAGAGGCCTGTCAGTACCCCCAGTCTTCAGACACATCTGTCCACAGCATCCACCTCCCAGGTGTGCAAGCCAATCCCCAGTTGCTGCTCATTACCAGTACTCAACCGGCAATGAAGGGGTCTCAAAACTAAACCTCAGGTTTGTGAATGCATTAGAGAAGACAGAAATTTTGATGTGAAGATGTGAATTGATGATTCAACAGAAGAGACTCAATGGCTCAGCACTGAAGCAAGGAAGCACGAACTGACACTTGAGAAACTTCACTCTAGGCAAAGAATATTGCAAACATCAATTTAGGCCCCATTGTGGCAAATTCATCATGCCACTTTTGGGGAGAAATTTCTTCATGCCTGCCCCTAAAGCTGGGAGCAGACTGCGTGGGTTGTTTGGTGATTGACAGTATTCAGGATCTTGACATCCAGGGTGCTGTAATATTTGTTCAAAAATATTCTAAATTTTCCTTTATTATGGGAAACTCCGACATTTACAGGCTACAGTGACAGGTACAGCTTCCCCATCTTTAATAATTCTTGGCTGCTTTCACCCAGAAGTACTGTTTGACAACATCAGCATCCCCCTGTGGGTTCGGGGTAAGAATTGACCCACCGCGTCTCCCTACACGATTAATAAGAGGCGAATAACTAGTGACACAGTGACTTGATTTGCATTTACTCTAAACTATTCGAGTGAGTTTCTTGCTTAACTCAATGACGACGCACCGCATCATATGATGCAGTGAGGTGAGCAACGGTTGACGACGCACCGCATCATATGATGCGGTGCGTATGTAAATTTCTTGTGCGTGTTGACCAGTCGAGGTAGTCTAGTTCTCTTATAAGATAGTGAGGAACATTGTAGATCGTCTGTGTCTCTGAATTTGAAGAGGATAAGGCACTGCCAGACTTTGTTTACACATGTGGCAAGAGGCAATTTCAACGCTAAATCACAATGGCGTCGCGGCAGGATGATGAGGATGTTGTTGAAATCGCTATGAAAGAAGCATCAGATGAGAAGGACGATGTGATCCCTTTTTCCGAAGATGAAAAAGATGCAGTTTTAGAGGAGCAGATCATAGGTATAGTGCACGAACTGCTGTCAGAAGAAGAGGAATCGGAAACTGATCCGTACACGCTGTCGGCTTAGAGTCGGCCTCACTCCAGTCGAACTAAATACAGGCACGCCAGACGGTACCCATCTTTGTTGCAATACTATATTCAAAATAAAATTAACGAGAGAATGACATTGATCTACAAGGATAGAGGAGACAAAGAGCGTTCTAATGATGCCAACAGTTTTTCCATTGCTTGATTAGTATTTTTTCAGCAATTTCTGTAAAAATGCCCAGAAACATGCGTCTCCAGTCAACACGAGCTAAAAATAGTGCCGTCTTCAATGAGTTAATGGCCTTACAAAGCCTACAAAGGCTGATAGGCCGTAAAACACTATCCATCCATTCAACATCAACAGTTACATTCCTCAACTTCGGAGCATGTTAAATTGAACTGCACACACCTGTAGTTGCCATGGATTATAATAACATCTTCACAAGTTATATGCATACAGTGCATCATCCCATGCAATTTGTGCATTTCGAGTACTCAAAATATCCAGCTGTTTCAGTAAAAACACCTGTGCAGTACTAGTTTCCATCAATTTCCCCATTAAGACACAAACACAATAAAGAAATGACACAAACAAAAGGCATGGATAATTTATTTACTTTGCTGATGTTTCTACAAATGATGCAAACTTAGATATAAAAAAATTGATTTACAACAGTTGCCAGAAAAATAAAAAATCTGCACAATTTAACCTTTTTTGGGTCTAGTTTTTCTATACCAATTTGTTTTACTTGCATCTGGATTTGTAGAACTGAATGATGTACAGCACATGTCAAGAGGTTATGAGGTCAGGGAGGGTATGTACAAGAGGCATGTAGGACGGAGTCCGGTGTTGCTGTCCAGCCTACAACATGAAGGGAAGGTCCAGATTTTTCTCGCCTGTGCCCACATAGATGGAGCCGTAGCGCCTGGTGCCAGGCACGTGGTAGAAAACGTAACCCAGCCACAGAGTGCTCCGCAGAGTCACCAGGCCACTGCCGCGCTCAAATTGCAGACTCCAGGATCCTGCAAACAGAAATGCATCAACACATGTATGCAGGAGTGAAGGATGGATGAATGGAAGAATGTCTTCATTCAGTAGGCCCTAGTTCCATCATATACACTAAGCACACTGGCAAAACACAACATGCAATTTTTACTCTAATGGGGAGACTGCTTAAGTGACAACACTACATACTTGTTCTGAGAGTCTTTCGAGCCAAATTACTTTTTTTTCGCGAACAGTAGATCACCTTTTCCAAAAGTGCAGCACACAATTGGAAAATAGAGGCAGCTATAACAAGGGACTGGGCAGGAGAAGAAAGAAAAAAACTTACCAAAGGCAGCAGAGGCAAAAGAGACAAGCCATTGTATTCTAAACAAGTTTGAAGGGTTGGGAAGGGTTTAGAATATATATCAGTTCCTGCCAGCCTACCCCCCAGTGCTCTCCCCTCTTGCAAGAGTACACGGTCAGCCCCTCAGCCTCTACTCGCTTGTTGAAACCATGTCTTTTGACAGGCGGAGATGGGCGAGCATGCTTTGGGGTTGGACGATGTGCGAGGCGCAGTGCCGTGGTTCTATCCCTGGGACGGAGAAATCTGGTTTATTTAAATGCCATTGTATGACAGGCTGCACAAAGTCTGAGTGGATGGAGTGCTCATGCAATGAATCACTGCTTACACATTGAGTTCTGTTCTTTCAGTTCACTTCACATTGCACTTCATTACTTCTACATATTTGCATCAATCTCTGTCAAAATCTTATCTACTTGAAGCAGTAAAAAAGAAAACACACAAGTAGACCCACTGAATCACACAATGCACACATGGACCATTCATGGTGTGGGGGTAGGGGTGGGGCATAGGAGGAAGACTGTACATTGTGCAGCCTGTAGGTAAGCACACAAGACTCACCCTTGGGAATGTCTGTCTCGATGCTGTCGAGGAAATCTGTTGCCTTGTCAAGATTTGCTCTCTCCAGCAGAGTCATGTCCTTCAGCACGATGGGTTCCCGGAAGTGCATGTAGTTGCAGAGCTTGGCAGCTTCAGCCACAGTCAGACCTGCCAAGACAGCGGATGGGTGTCAGCTGCTGCCTCTACATGTTCACGCTGCTTGGAGAGAGGCCACGCATGGTCAGACAATGATGCAACCTCTGGCAGCAGGGAATGTACATGTTGTGAGTAGAATGAGGCAATGTTCAAATCTTGTATGTACCTCCCAGTAATGTCGGACTTTAAGTGCACACAGACATGTGGCATGGAGTTTTGTTTTTGGGTGGGATGGGGAGAAATCTGACATCTATCAAAACTGTTTTGCAGGAAGATTTATAATTAAAACAATAAAAATAGAAGTCTAATCATGACATTATACATGTACAGATGCACTCCAGATCAGTATATTGTTAATATGTATGTGGAGACTTTATTTTTCATTATAGGCAATTATTTGTAGAGGAAGGTAAATGATGTTTAACACTTTAGTGAGAGAGCACAATGCATGTGCAAATAATATTAAACAGTTCAAAAGAAGGGAGTTTAAAAAAGAATTATGATAATTCTTCATGCTTTTCCAGACTATATGTAGACATATTCTGTAAATGAGACATATCACCCACTGATGCATAATGGCAAATCTGGAAATATATCTTGATTTCACAAGTCATGCAGTCATTGCTCACCCTCAAAGCTTCGGTTAGTGACCACCTGTCCCGTGGGCATCTTGATAAATGCACTGCGAGGGACAATCTTCACATCCATGTCAATGTCTGAGATGACTGTGGCCAGTCGGTCCTCCTCCTTGATGATGATCTGGAAAACCAAGGACAACATCAGTCAGTCATATGGACTCAATGCAGGGAGCTCTCTAATAATGAAAGTCCTTTCCTGCAGAACCACAAATGGGTCCATCTGAATGTAAGTGGATATGTCAATCCTCAGATGACTTCACCTTCAAGGAAATCAATTTAATCAATTAACTCTTGGCAGTGGAGTTAAAAGGAGGTTCTTCATGACTTAATGGGATACATGAATAAAATTATATGCATACAGATACAAAGATGCATACTGCATCACCATATGCATGCACACACGCACACACATGCACGCACACACACTCACACACACACACACACACACACACACAAACACATTTTCACACATACATGCACATACATGCACACACATGCACAAGCACACACACATACACACACACACACACACACACAAGCAAATGATATTCACTTACACACACATACATACACACACATGCACACAAACAGGGAGAGAGAGACATGGAGAGAGAGAGACACACACAGAGAGACGGGGAGAGAGAGAGAGAGAGAGATGCAGAGAGAGGAGTGACAGAGAGGGGTGACAGAGAGGAGAGAGACAGAGAGAGGAGAGAGACATACAGACACAGAGAGACAGCGAGAGAGATAGACACACAGTGAGAGAGAGAGACACACACACAGTGAGAGAGACACACACAGTGAGAGAGAGAGACACACACACAGTGAGAGAGAGACACACAGTGAGAGAGAGAGACACAGTGAGATAGAGACACACAGTGAGAGAGACACACAATGAGAGAGAGAGAGACACACACAGTGTGAGAGAGAGAGAGAGAGAGAGAGAGAGAGCCAGTGAGAGAGAGAGAGACACACACAGTGAGAGAGAGATAGAGAGAGAGAAAGAAAGAGACAGTGTGTGTGTGTGTGTGTGTGTGTGAGAGAGAGAGGAAACCCTAAAAGTGAAAATATACTGAAGACACTCACAGTCTCCTCCTCTTCAATAGCAGGTCCTTCAGCTCCCTCTGCTTCCACTTTCTTGGACTCGACATGCTCGTACTCAAAGGAGGGATCTCCCGTGAAGCGCCCCTTTGCCAGTTTGCTGTTCTCCCGTGCCTGAGGTGTGGGATCAGGCATCAGTCCCCAGTGTATACAGTCCTTGCTGTAGAATCAGACAAACACACTTCCTTCGGTCAATGGACACGTGTGCCATGCTTTACTGCTTCATGAATAAGTTTTTGCCTCTCAGATTGAAGGAATAAAGAGCTTTTAAAAAATCCCTGTGAAAGAACCTCAGATGTATGTATGTATGTATTTTCATTTTTTTACTACAAAGCCCAATCCTGTGAAAATCATTTGTGGAGAGCATTACACAAGGGGCATTAGATGTCATTGTGGGGTATGATGCAAAGGGCTGGAGGCTGTTGAATACAGGGTGTGAGTTGATAAAACGGTACTTTAAGCCGTGATAATTTTTTGATTGTTGTCAGGTGACAAACAGAACTCCACTATACAGTACTTCCAGAAACTTCGTTTCCAGCGACGTTCTGTACCTCAACTGCAAACATTGCTAACAAGTCGCGTTTGTATCTAAGTACACAAACAATAGTAATCACAGGTACAGTTGGTTGAATCTCCTGTGGCAAATACAACTGAGTATTCTTCGCATTCTTGTTGTCAATATTTTCGTTAATAATCCAAACAAATTTAAACTTGAGGCGAGAGCACCAAGTAACGAGTCGTTTCGAGATGTTTCCTGAAAAGAAGTAACACGTACGTTTCTGATTGTGATCCTTAACGTCTGGGATGTTGGCACTTCACACACCTTCACTTACATAAATACAGTGAAAATAGAAAATTGGAATAACCTTACCTGTAGAATGTCCTCTTTTCCTTGAATTCATCTCTGCTCACTCCCTGTGCAATGAAGTAGTCATCCTTCACACCGAGGATCTTCCCCCAGAAATACACCTTGTGGAATTTGTTCTCGTTCTGAAGAATGACGAGTGAAGTCTGCAGAGATGCTTTCTGCTCTGGTGTCAAGATAACTCCGCTGCTTCCCACGTAGTCCACGTTGAGATGAAGACCGTCCGACTCCATTTTTCTGTGACTGTAACGAAAACTGTCGGATGCGTTGGAGAGCTTACCCCAGCGGTTTGGTTGCCAACCTCTGGTTGCTACACACGTTGCGCATGCGTGACTTCGACCACTTCCTTCTCTAGCGGAAGATAACTCTCGGCACTCGGTGCGTAAACGCGGTGAGTTCATTCACTTGGATGCCACTAGAGCAATTCTCATTGAATGTATAAGTGAGAAGGTTCTAAAAGAGGACACATATCATTTTGTCATTACCATGAATACGTTGAAAAGGGAAGCCTTAGATCCTGATGTAGAAATTATGTACGTTGTGGGCAATTCGAAACTTTTATCGAGAAATGCGACTACTGTGCAGCTGTCAAAAGACTTCAACAGAAAACCTCTCGAGGCAAAGCTGGAAGACAAGCTGGAAGAAACTTGGAGAAAATGTGTGCAAGCGAACTCCAGAGTTTTCAATGGCAGCAAGTTTCGAGTTCATTCCGTTGAAGACGAGGGCCTCGTGTGCAGGCTGAATTTGGGCCTGACATGCTACAGGGACTACCTGTGCACGAATTGGGCTGCTGACGTGGAGGAGATGCGAACCATGGGCAAGACGAAGTTTGGAAACCCACAGGCCCACATGTCAGACCCACTAGGGGTAGGCGCCTTCGTCGTGACACAAGACAAGTTCGTACTACTGCAGGAAAGAAGCACACATTGCTCGGAGGCCGTGGGGATGTGGGACGTGCCCGGCGGTCACGCCGAGCCCAAAGTGAGTATAGCCTGCCGGCATGAAGATGAGTCCAAGAAACGGTCGGCGTTATATTGAATTGGTCTGTGTTCAGATAGTATTAAGTATGCATTGACTCCTGCATCGTTTCCTTGTCGGTATGCCTAGATATACAGAGGTGTTAAGTTTACATTCGTTAAAATGAAACGACATTCCTATTGACAGTAACACAAAACTTCTCGTTTCATTAACATTTATGGCATTGACCATCCTCTTTTTTTATTTTCAAGTTTTACTCTAACATATTAGAAGATGCATAAATATGAAGAAACAAAACACAATTTTAAATAATCAATTAAAACAAAACATTGCAATAACTACACAATTATAAAACAGTTAAAATTGGGTGACCACCCTGCTTTTATGACAATGAGTCCCTAGAGATTGAGGCTTTAGGTAGAGACTCATTGTAATTCAGATACCTTAAGTTTTATATCACCAAATATGGTAGTGCAGTTTCCTCTTGTCCAGCATTTCTACATGATCTGTTCAGGATGCAGGACTGATTGCAAAACCAGGGTTTGATTAGGCAGTCTTATTTTATGCTGGATATCATTAAATTGAATGTATGGGTTACATCCAGGGTCATTTGTTTTGATTTGCCAGCTTTAGCTGTGGCAGTCATTATCTCAGTTTAGACGAAATATGAATTGTTTGTTTTTGTTATTTATTTCCTCCCTAAAATACCCTTGTGGGTTTGGAGTTAAAAGATTAGACCCACTGGGCCTCCCTACACGATTCATAAGAGGCAAACAAATAGGGACATCATGACTTGATTGACGTTTACTCTAAACTTATCAAGTGACTTTCGTGCTTAATGGCCTTACATTGCCCACAAAGGCTGATAGGTCATAAAACACTATCCATCCATCCATCACCCATTCAAATCAGCACAAGGTGCCTTGGAAAAAACATTTTCAGCACTCATTATTACACTGATACTGTTTCAGAAAATACCTGGATTTGAGACAAAAGCCTTTGAGGACATGGACATTGAGGAGATGAATCCCAGTGATGTGGTGAACGAAATCTTTGACTCCATCCTGCTTGAGATCAGAGATGAGGTGAACATTGACTTAGAACTGCTATCAGATCCTCTTCTGATGGGTGTGGCCCAGAATACACAAGGAGGCCACCGTCCTAGCCTTGAGTTCCTGGTGGAGTAAGTTTTGCTTTTCGCTGCTCCTCTAAAACTATGGAATGCAGAGTGCAGAAAAAGTATAGCAGTGTGTTAGAGCATGCATGCGCAGAGAGAGAGAGAGAGAGAGAGAGAGAGAGAGAGAGAGAGAGAGAGAGAGAGAGAGAGAGAGAGAGAGAGAGAGAGAGAGAGAGAGAGCTGAACTTTATTTCAAGGCTATAGGCCCATTGCCTTTACATGTAGATAAAGTATTTTGTGTGTGTGTGTGTGTGAGAGAGAGAGAGAGAGAGAGAGAGAGAGAGAGAGAGAGGAATAATTGATTGATTGATCCTGATTTGAATTGATTGATCTTGATCTGTCTTGATTTGGTTTGAATTGATTGATTGATTGGTCAAAGATCCATCATGAAAATTACACTTTACATGCATAGGAAGACTCCTTACTGTATAGGATAAGCATTAAAATTATTGCCAATAGATGCATGGATTTTTGTGGTATTGGTAAACAGAAAACTAATTACATATATCTGAAAATTTACAAATGGAAAGTATGTGTGCATAAGACTCGGTGCGTGTGTGTGTGTGTGTGTGTGTGTGTGTGTGTGTGTGCGTATTGTTATGAGGAGGGGAGGGACAGCGAGAGGGAGGGAGAGCAAGAGGAGGAGGAAAGGGGAGGAGGTGTAAAGGAAACATTATGGCCTACTGTAATCTACCACCCATTACTAGTGATACAGCACTTAATTGTTGTAAACTTGTCTATGATGGAAATATGTACACTAATATAATAATCAGAGATGTCATGTAAACTCTTATATGATACACTATTTTGGTGAATTGTTCTAAATAAGTTATGGACTAATGTACACTAAATATTCACACATCCTACTATTGAAAAAGCAGATCTTTTCCATTAAAATGCTGAATATGTAGATGTAAATTGTAAATGTGAATTGGCACAAGTTAGGATGAGTGCCTTGGTAGGCATCTGCACTTCCCGAGTCCTCCCCTGTACACAAATTGTAAAGTTTTAGGGCATAGTATATGTACATTGTGACATCAGTGACTGGCTGGCTGGCTGGCTGGCTGGCTGGCTGGCTGGCTGGCTGGCTGGCTGGCTGGCTGGCTGACTGACTGACTGACACAGACTGACTGACTGACTGACTGACACAGACTGACTGACACAGACTGACTGACAGACTGACTGACACAGACTGACTGACACAGACTGACTGACTGACACAGACTGACTGACTGACACAGACTGACTGACTGACTGACACAGACTGACTGACTGACTGACTGACTGACTGACTGACTGACAGACACAGACTGACTGACTGACACAGACTGACTGACACTGACTGACTAACAGACTGACTGACACATACTGACTGACTGACTGACACTGACTGACTGACACAAAGACAGATACACAGAGACAGACACAGAGACAGACACAGAGACAGACACAGAGACAGAGACAGGCACAGAGACAGAGACAGACAGACGCAGAGACAGAGACAGATGCAGAGACAGCCGCAGAGACAGGCGCAGAGACAGGCACAGAGACAGGCACAGAGACAGGCACAGAGACAGGCACAGAGACAGATGCAGAGACAGATGCAGAGACAGCCGCAGAGACAGGCACAGAGACAGGCACAGAGGCAGAGTCAGATGCGGAGTCAGATGCAGAGTCAGATGCAGAGTCAGATGCAGAGTCAGATGCAGAGTCAGATGCAGAGTCAGATGCAGAGTCAGATGCAGAGTCAGATGCAGAGTCAGATGCAGAGTCAGACGCAGAGTCAGAGAGACAGACACAGAGTCAGAGAGACAGACACAGAGTCAGAGAGACAGACAGAGAGAGACAGACAGAGAGACAGAGACAGAGAGACAGACAGAGAGAGACAGACAGACAGACAGACAGACAGACAGACAGACAGAGACAGACAGACAGAGACAGACAGACAGAGACAGAGACAGACAGACAGAGACACAGAGAGACAGACACAGAGTCAGAGAGACAGACACAGAGTCAGACAGGCAGACACAGAGACAGAGAGTCAGACAGACAGAGACAGACAGAGACAGACAGAGAGACAGAGACAAACAGAGAGACAGACAGAGAGAGAGAGACAGAGACAGACAGACAGACAGACAGACAGACAGACAGAGACAGACAGACAGACAGAGACAGACAGACAGACAGACAGAGACAGACAGAGACAGACAGAGACAGACAGAGACAGACAGACAGACAGAGAAAGACAGACAGACAGACAGAGACAGACAGACATAGAGACAGACAGACACAGAGACAGACAGAGACAGGCAGACACAGAGACAGACATAGAGAGACAAGACAGACACAGAGAGACAAGACAAGACACAGAGAGACAAGACAGACACTGAGAGACAAGATAGAGACTGAGAGACAAGATAGAGACAGAGACAGACAGAAAGACAGACAGACACAGAGAGACAGACAGACATAGAGAGACACAGAGAGACAGACAGAGACAGACAGAGAGACTCAGAGAGAGAGACAGACAGACTCAGAGAAACAGAGAGACACAGAGAGAGACAGACACAGAGACAGAGAGAGGGAGACGGAGAGGGAGACAGAGGAAGACGGAGAGGGAGACGGAGAGGGAGACAGACAGACACACAGACACACAGACAGACAGAGACAGACACACAGACAGACACACAGACAGGCACAGAGACAGGCACAGAGACAGAGACACACACAAAGATAGAGACACAGACATACACAGACAGAGACAGACAGACAGACACAGAGACAGACAGACAGAGAAAGACAGAGATACAGACAGACAGACAGAGACAGACAGAGAAAGACAGAGATACAGACAGACAGACAGAGACACAGAGACAGACAGACAGTCAGATAGAGACAGACAAATACAGACAGACAGAGGCAGACAGAGACAGACAGACAGGCAGATAGAGACAGACAGACAGATACAGACAGACAGACTAACAAGACAGATAGACAGACGGAGACAGACAAAGAAAGACAGACAGAGACAGACAGAGATGGACAGACAGACAGAGACGGACAGACAGAGGTGGACAGACAGAGACGGACGGACAGAGACAGAGATGGGCAGAGACAGACGGACAGAGATGGACAGACAGAGGCGGACAGACAGAGACGGACAGACAGAGACTGACAGAGACGGACAGAGACAGAGATGGGCAGAGACAGAGATGGGCAGAGACAGACGGACAGAAATGGACAGACAGACACGGAGAGAGAGACATGGAGAGGGAGACGGACAGACAGACACGGAGAGACAGACAGACAAACACGGAGAGAGAGACGGACAGACATGGAGAGAGAGATGGACAGACAGAGAGAGAGAGAGACGGACAGACACAGGGAGAGAGACGGACAGACACACACGGAGAGAGACAGACAGACAAACACGGAGAGAGAGACGGACAGACATGGAGAGAG
>JAWQFJ010003554.1:7500-12500 GCA_034096865.1 Theodoxus fluviatilis | reverse complement strand
AGACGTGGAGAGACAGACACAGAGAGAGACAGACAGACAAGGAGAGAGAGAGACAGACAGACATGGAG
Source organism: Theodoxus fluviatilis (assembly GCA_034096865.1). Classification (NCBI taxonomy): domain Eukaryota; kingdom Metazoa; phylum Mollusca; class Gastropoda; order Cycloneritida; family Neritidae; genus Theodoxus; species Theodoxus fluviatilis. The sequence goes on along the minus strand of JAWQFJ010003554.1, from coordinate 12,432 downwards.
AGAGACAGACAGACAGACAGACATGGAGAGACAGACATACAGACACGGGAGAGAGAAAGAGACAGAGATGGAGAGAGAGAGAGAGAGAGAGAGAGAGAGAGAGAGAGAGAGAGAGAGACAGAGTCAGAGACGGAGAGAGAGAGAGAGAGAGAGACAGACACGGAGAGAGAGAGAGACAGACAGACACAGATACACAGACATATTACCTACTTACAACCCAACTCGGCTTCTTAGATATGCACAGGTAAACCCATATCCTATAACCCACCAGTCCGTTGCTCCTGGCTGATGTTGAAACTGTGAATTGACTTAGTGTGACTTAGTTCCTGTTGCTCACTGCAAGCCAGGTCCATGTCAATACAGGGGCTAAACAACTTATTTGAGGCTGTTTTTAGTGGAACTACCAAAGTAGACCCTTGAATCTCAGCAGCAAAGTATTCCTGGTTAGGAAATGGGCATATAGTGTTAGTCATCACATGTTACTCAGTGATGCAACTGGAAATTGTATACAAATGTCAGTGAAAATACTGACTGCTTGTCACTTCATATATCTGGCAAACTGTTCTGTTGTATGCTGTAATCCAGCACTCTACATGTTGAGCATTTTGTGAAGGTTTAGTATTAAATTGTACATGTGTATGTATCATTGACAGCAAAATTCTCCCACACATACCTGTTCTACTGTCATGCTTAGCATGTTTTGCCATCTGAGTAATTTGACAGATTACAAATTAGGCAGTTTTAACACTCTCTCTGCATGATTTACCCTTCTTTCTGTCTAGTCTCATTCATCACATAGTTACAAAGTGTAGATTGCTGTCCTTCACTTGCACTTTATTGCTGGATGTAAATGGATTTGTTTGCAGGTGCACGCTGTCTTACCAAGAAGTAAAGGACCTGTACAACCGGGGCAGTCAGGCAGAAGCCAGCGAGTCAACTAGCCTGAAGGGCATTCCCCTAGCTGACATGGTACTCCTTCATGAGAAAGACCCAAAGACTTGGCAGACCATGGCTCCATCTGCTAAAGGCTGCGTCGTCCTCTACCGACTGGCACACGGACTCTAGAATGTTGCCTGGTCTCAGACCTCCAAATCCACACTAATACTTAGGTGATGTTTGAATACTAATGCAGTTGAGAATAATGTAGGGTCAGAAATGAGATTTTTCAAAGTGTTTTTTGCAGTTGAGATTAGGTTTCCATCTGTGCCTGATCTTGTTGATATATGTAGTCATGGAGAGAGACTCTAATGGGAACATTTTGTACTTGAATTTATTTGCATAATTTGTTGGATATGTCATATTGAGATGAAAAATGATACTCCAGATTATGGCAGCTTTGTCTCTGAATATTACCTTATGGTGTTGTAGTTAAAGCATTGTTTTGCGTCGTGGCTTGAATGGTGTCCAGCAGTTACATGACTTTGACTTTGATAGAATGAAAATGGTTTCCTTTTGGAAATTTTTATTGTATAGAAATGGAGGTTGTAAAAAGAGGGATTTCTTTTAATGTGCATTTGTATTATTGCAATGACAGGCTCCTGTGGGATACCATATGTAGTGGGATTTATTTATATCTACAGTATATATATTTTTAAACACAGCACCTAAACTTGGAACCACTCTATGGGCAATAATGATATGGATAAAGTGCTTGTCTTTTGTTTAGAATGACATGGAATAGCTGCAATAAACCAACATTTTTTTCTCCCTTTTTCCATTACTGTTAAAGTTTGTAATACAATATGTTGCACCTAATCCTAAACTCCACTGACTCTAAGAATCTCGAGTACTTGACCCAACACCATTGAACTCCATCAGGATGATGTCCTGGTCCAGGCCTTTCAGTTTAGCAACAGTACTGGTAGCCTTGCTTTGCCTATGAGAGCACTGCCCTTTACAAAAGGACCAATCTTTGATAATGTTATTGAAAAGTCTGTCATCATTCATATACATGCATTTTTCTCAACATTCCATTTGACTTTTGTACTTGGCCCTTGTTCCACCGGGGACATAGTAGTCTACTGTCAATTTAAGAGGAGTAATGGAAGATGTTTCCATAAGCAGTCATTAAGCCTGTCATGACCCTCAAAATAGAAATTTGATGTTATTCATAGTGAGTACTTCATTAAAAAATAATCTGCCAATTGACTGATTAGATTGTGGACCACACTGCAGACTTGTTGACATCTTGTAGTGATGTTCCTTGCATCCTAAGGTACTGCTATTGAAAGCACAATGAAAAGCCAGTCTTCATCTTGACAAAATGCACATGGTGTAAGCATGGAAGGCTACATTGAGGCATGTCAGTGGACTGTAGAATGTCTGTGATGACCACAAGAAGAAAACTGTCAAGAATAATTGCTGGACTTGATACGCACTTTGCCCTAATATTTGAACTTGTAACTGTGTTATGCTGGGTTGCATCAGCCAGGAGGTAATTTTATTTTTAAAGTTGCAATAGTTATTGTAGTGCCACTGGTTGCTGATGATCATGGTCTGCTTTTGCAAATGCCATATGATTCATTTGTGTATATTTTTGTAGAAATGGGATAAATAAACTATTTTTGGTATTTGTGCTCTTTGTGCTGAACCTCAAAAATGCAGGAACAACTGAACTGTCATTATTTGATTATCAGAACTTGACAACACACACAACAGTACTTGCTGTCGTTCAAATGTTTTATCAACAGTGAAAAAAGTGTGTGTGTGTGTGTGTGTGTGTGTGTGTGTGTGTGTGTGTGTGTGTGTGTGAGAGAGAGTAACTGATGACAGTATGTTTTATCAGTGCACAGTTGATATGCACCAATCATCAGTGTTGGTCACTTTTGAGGAGATTGATAACTACATATACCTAATAACTTCATTTGTGCATGTTAGAGAAATGAAGTTAATACTGCTTGTTGAGTGACCAATGTGTGTTATACATTTATTATATTTAACTTTAAATGGAAGCAAAGAATTTGAAAGGACAGTGTACCTCTAAGGCAAAAAAACTCATGTCTGTAGAAAATATCTCAAGATATTCTATTATAAACAAAAATTATGTTGCAAAAAGCTGTATCATAGAAAGAGAAGTGTTCTACAGAAGTGAAGGAACACTGATGCAGAATCACACCAGCACCAGAAGTTGGCAAACAAAAGTTTCCAGACTTTGCCAGCAAAAGAAGACTATTGTGCTGCCCCAAAATAGACACACATAAAGGCTGCACCCTGCTGAAATGTTTAACCTTTTAGACATTCTATGCTGGTCATTATACTGTTTTAACTTGTATTTGCTCCCCCACATGACTGCTGTTCATTGCATGCATCTTTGTGGATAATTGGTCCCCCCACCCCCCGGGTTGGGGGTAAGAAACGACCCACCTCGTCTCCCTATGCAATTCGTAAAAGGGGAAGAAATGGGGAAATCATGACTGACATGCTCATACTCCACTGGTTCCTGAGGTATTTTTCAATGGCCTACAAAGGCTGATAAGCTGTTAAACTGCATTGATCATCATCATCATCTGATAATTGGTTACCATGGCGGACTTTCATGAAGGAGCTGGTGAGAAGCTGATTTCTCAGAACTAGGATAGTCGAGCAAAGTTAGTCACTCGCCCGCTCGCCCATTGCAAGTAATTAGAACTGCTGAGACGCTCGCCCGTTGCAAGTAATTAGAACTGCTGAGACGCTCGCCCGTTGCAAGTAATTAGAACTGCTGAGACGCTCGCCCGTTGCAAGTAATTAGAACTGCTGAGACGCTCGCCCGTTGCAAGTAATTAGAACTGCTGAGACGCTCGCCCGTTGCAAGTAATTAGAACTGCTGAGACGCTCGCACGTTGCAAGTAATTAGAACTGCTGAGACGCTCGCACGTTGCAAGTAATTAGAACTGCTGAGACGCTCGCACGTTGCAAGTAATTAGAACTGCTCAGACGCTCGCCCGTTGCAAGTAATTAGAACTGCTGAGACGCTCGCCCGACTGACGACAAAAGAAAAGAACAAGAAGGGCAAAGCCCATACGACTCACATACTTGACCTTGACCTTTATATGACCTTGACCTTCAGGTGACCTTCAAGGTCAAGGTCAAACAACTAAACCTACCAATGACATCATACACAAAGAAATGCTTTACACATTTTTCCTACCAAAATACATGTGACCTTGACCCAAGGTCAAGGTCATCCAAGGTCATGCAACACAAAGCTGATAATTCAAGACAGGAAGCACAATGGTGCTTATTGGCACTTTCTACCATGAGATATGGTCACTTTTAGTGGTTCACTACCCCATTTTGGTCACATTTCATAAGGGTCAAAGTGACCTTGATGATATGTGACCAAATGTGTCTCATGATGAAAGTATAACATGTGCCCCACATAATTATTAAGTTTGAAACAGTTATCTTCCATAGTTCAGGGTCAAGGTCACTTCAAAATATGTATACAATCCAACTTTGAAGAGCTCCTGTGACCTTGACCTTGAAGCAAGGTCAACCAAACTGGTATCAAAAGATAGGGCTTGCTTTGACCTATATACCACTTGTAGCTAAGGTCGCCATTCTCAATAACGTGGGAGAAAATTGGGAAAATGTGAAAAATGACTGTTTTTGAGACCACATTTATGGCTCCTGTGACCTTGACCTTGAAGCAAGGTCAAGTCACTATGTATGTTTTTTGAGGCCTTGTCATCATACACCATCATGCCACATTTGGTGTTGATAGACTTAATAGTCTCTGAGAAAAATCCAACGTTTAAGTTTCTTACGCCCGGACGCCCGGACGGACGGACGGACGGACGACACGGCTCAGTACATAGACTCACTTTTGCTTCGCATGTGAGTCAAAAAATAAAGCACTTTCAATTTCGTGCCGTTTCCAACTGTCTCCCTCGTAAAACCTCCGCATTAATATTAATGAGGACGGAGTGGGCGGGGTAATAGGATTCTCGC
>JAWQFJ010003554.1:0-2500 GCA_034096865.1 Theodoxus fluviatilis | reverse complement strand
TTGCCGGGGATTGCAGGGGATTGCGGGGGATTGCAGGGGATTGCGGTGTTTAGTACTACCCGTAAATGCCAGTATGACAGAAAATGGGCATTGTCTCCCTTTTTTAAAACCATACCTGTATGTAGTCAACTTCAATAGATAAAACCAGTGAACAGCTAGGACAATACAGTGTGGAGATCTTTCTAGATTTGCAATGGGTTCTGATGCATTTGATCCTGTGACAGTCACGCCACTCAACTTGCAATCTAAACTTGACATTCCAGGCCAGGGTTCATAGGCAAGTGCAAAAGTGTCACAAGATGCTGGTGCACATTACAACCAAACTGAAATAGTAACTGTTTTCAGACCAATAAACCCCAAGCATTCATACAACATTAATGATATTTGCCCAGAATGGTTGCAGAAATGTAGGTTTCCATAAAAGACAAAATTCATAAATTGAAAGAGCTTAGACAACTGATATTTTAGTTGTTACACTGTCATTACCAATGTTATTGACTAATTTTGGTCTAACCCTTCCCCTGGTAGTTGCGGCATAAGCGTCGTGGTCAGGTGTGGGCCAAGCCCGCCAGTCATTGTGTATGTCACATGTGATGGGCTGTAAAGGTTGCCTAATTTTCTCTCTGTTGTGATTGGTTTTGAAGCAGATTGTTTGTCACTCTATGGAGGAAGGGTTTGTGCATGCCCATACAAGTGGCTGGGGGTGGAGGTCGTGAACGTTTTCCCTCAGAGTGGATAATGCAATCAGTCCTAATTATTACACCATGGCAAGGGTTAACTTTCTTTGGATGAAGTAGAAAAAGAGCATACACTAAACACATGCACCTATGTACACACATGCATGCACACATGTATGCACACATGTATGCACATTTGCACTCGTTGGTTGTTGGCATCCGTCAGTCTCGTGAGACTATGGGGTGTGCGCCAGGTTTGGTCAGTCCGGGTTTGAGAGGCAGCGTACTCTGTGGCTGTAGAGCCCGATCCTTGAGCCGCATGCTCTGTTGCACTTGTCGCAAGTGAAGTCTTGGCGTGGCTCTGTGGCACTCACACATATAAATATACATACACACACATACATTCATACACACACACACATACACACACACACACACACACACATACACTCACACATACACACACACACACACACATACACTCACACACACACACACACACACACACACATCTGTGCAACAAAGACTGAATGTCAAATGCAAATGAATGCACTAGTCATTTTGGGAAATCTTATTTTTTAATGTTTAAATAATACAATCAGTATTTATATCTCTTTGAGAAATGCTTCTGAAACGTTGAGTCCCTGATGGCTGAGGTTATGCATTCCTATTTGATAAATTGATCCAGCAATCCAGTGTTCTTTTTTCATTTGGATTTTGAGACCGTTGCTGCTGATCATGGAGTTTTTCCACATTGCAAGTGAGAGAATGCAAAAGGACCAAATGACTAAGGAACAGTGTGGTTCTTTTTCTCCAGGTCTGGTGATGCAGGGAAAGAGCAGAATGGTGACGTGCTTCCAGGATTCACTGACGAGGCCTTTCCTGATGTCTACACCAAGATACCGCTCCAACCCTCCACCCTAAAGCCAGGGCAGCAGCCTGAGTCTGTCATCAGGGAAATCTTTGAAAAGGTATGTGTAGTTCTCGCTGAACTCATGACACTCACTGTTGGGAACAGTAGGCTGCCCATGTGCCACTCTCACAGAGGTGTGTGCTGTTTTGATTTGAATGTATGTACATGTATTACAGAAACCTGGATAAAATAATGGGTTATGGAAAACCTGCTTTGCACATGGAAAGCCTCCACTGATCATATGATGAGATATTTGAACAGTCTTAAAACCTCCTTACTCCTTCCTTTATCCCCATCTGCCCATACAGACTGTTTGATGAAATGCTTATGAGGTCTCCTGGTTCTCTCTCTCTCTGTCTCTCTCTCTCTCTCTCTCATCTCTCTCTCCTCTCTCTCTCCTCTCTCTCTCTCTCTCTCTGTCTTACATTATCTGAAGCGGGATTGATGCTGTTCTTTTTTAAAAATTCATGCTTTGAAATTGAGAAAACATCAATTTACCATCATTCTCCTTAGTTCCTTATTTTGCAATGCTCACATGGCTAACACTGTTAAAGCTGGCACTCATGTAACAAAGTGACTGCAGAGCTCAAGGGCTAGTCTATGGGTAGTTTTCTTGTGACAACTGCTCTGCTGTTTTTCTTCATTTATGTTTATTGCATAGCAATCAATATATTCTCACCTTAGATGCACAGGGTAATGCTGGTCTGATTTGTTATTCCCCATTTCTCATTGACAGGGGTACACCATTGTGAAGGATTTTTTCAAGAAGGAGGAGCTGGATGCATGTCGAGACGCCATTGAGAAAGAGGTGGATGTCTTGGCTCAGAAGCTGTACAAAGCTGGCAAAATCAAAGGTGCTGTATCATTTAGTATGGATAGAATGAAGAGAAATTTCTATTCTGTGGTAATT
>JAWQFJ010003553.1:0-42553 GCA_034096865.1 Theodoxus fluviatilis | reverse complement strand
GCAATCCCCCGCAATCCCCTGAAATCCCCCGCAATCCCCTGCAATCCCCTAAAATTTAATTATTCATTTCTTCACGCTGTGGCAGTCTGTGATTAGCATATTTGTTTGTTTCAGTCACCATGAGATCAATCATGCTGTCATCAACAAAACGTTCGAAGTAATCATTCGGTGTTTGGTTAGGAGGAACAGTCACTTTCAAACCCCGTTGACCGGTGAATGTAGGAACATCATCAATTTGTCCGTAATCCACCTCAATCCATCCATCATCATCATCAACATCGGTTGTAGCTGCATGTTGTGCTTCGCCTTCCTGTGCTGGCTCGTCTGCCACGCCCACTTCGAGTTGTAAGGCTTCTCGATCGAGATCGAAGCTGATGCACACCGCTAGTCGAAGGCCTATCCTCGTCAGATTGAGTCGATTCTGGGTCAAAATCTGATAAAGCATCTTCAAAATCATCATCACTCTCACTATCGCTATCGAGGTGAATCAAGCGGAATGCATCTCGACTCGACTCACGGCTTTCTCGGTCCATTTCCTTCACAAAAACAGTAAAAACCACACATCAATCGTGTACGTTTTCTAAGGGATGTAAGTAACTCTGAGATATTCTTCGGGTTGCTTCAAAATACTTTTTTATTCAGTTCAAACAAAAACCAAAAAACAAACAAATACTTATAATAACTCATATTGGGAGGATTGCGGGGGATTGCAGGGGATTGCGGGGGATTGCAGGGGATTGCGGTGTTTAGTACTACCCGTAAATGCCAGTATGACAGAAAATGGGCATTGTCTCCCTTTTTTAAAACCATACCTGTATGTAGTCAACTTCAATAGATAAAACCAGTGAACAGCTAGGACAATACAGTGTGGAGATCTTTCTAGATTTGCAATGGGTTCTGATGCATTTGATCCTGTGACAGTCACGCCACTCAACTTGCAATCTAAACTTGACATTCCAGGCCAGGGTTCATAGGCAAGTGCAAAAGTGTCACAAGATGCTGGTGCACATTACAACCAAACTGAAATAGTAACTGTTTTCAGACCAATAAACCCCAAGCATTCATACAACATTAATGATATTTGCCCAGAATGGTTGCAGAAATGTAGGTTTCCATAAAAGACAAAATTCATAAATTGAAAGAGCTTAGACAACTGATATTTTAGTTGTTACACTGTCATTACCAATGTTATTGACTAATTTTGGTCTAACCCTTCCCCTGGTAGTTGCGGCATAAGCGTCGTGGTCAGGTGTGGGCCAAGCCCGCCAGTCATTGTGTATGTCACATGTGATGGGCTGTAAAGGTTGCCTAATTTTCTCTCTGTTGTGATTGGTTTTAAAGCAGATTGTTTGCTTTCACTCTATGGAGGAAGGGTTTGTGCATGCCCATACAAGTGGCTGGGGGTGGAGGTCGTGAACTTTTCCCCTCAGAGTGGATTATGCAATCAGTCCTAATTATTACACCATGGCAAGGGTTAACTTTCTTTGGATGAAGTAGAAAAAGAGCATACACTAAACACATGCACCTATGTACACACATGCATGCACACATGTATGCACACATGTATGCACATTTGCACTCGTTGGTTGTTGGCATCCGTCAGTCTCGTGAGACTATGGGGTGTGCGCCAGGTTTGGTCAGTCCGGGTTTGAGAGGCAGCGTACTCTGTGGCTGTAGAGCCCGATCCTTGAGCCGCATGCTCTGTTGCACTTGTCGCAAGTGAAGTCTTGGCGTGGCTCTGTGGCACTCACACATATAAATATACATACACACACATACATTCATACACACACACACATACACACACACACACACACACACATACACTCACACATACACACACACACACACACATACACTCACACACACACACACACACACACACACATCTGTGCAACAAAGACTGAATGTCAAATGCAAATGAATGCACTAGTCATTTTGGGAAATCTATTTTTTTAATGTTTAAATAATACAATCAGTATTTATATCTCTTTGAGAAATGCTTCTGAAACGTTGAGTCCCTGATGGCTGAGGTTATGCATTCCTATTTGATAAATTGATCCAGCAATCCAGTGTTCTTTTTTCATTTGGATTTTGAGACCGTTGCTGCTGATCATGGAGTTTTTCCACATTGCAAGTGAGAGAATGCAAAAGGACCAAATGACTAAGGAACAGTGTGGTTCTTTTTCTCCAGGTCTGGTGATGCAGGGAAAGAGCAGAATGGTGACGTGCTTCCAGGATTCACTGACGAGGCCTTTCCTGATGTCTACACCAAGATACCGCTCCAACCCTCCACCCTAAAGCCAGGGCAGCAGCCTGAGTCTGTCATCAGGGAAATCTTTGAAAAGGTATGTGTAGTTCTCGCTGAACTCATGACACTCACTGTTGGGAACAGTAGGCTGCCCATGTGCCACTCTCACAGAGGTGTGTGCTGTTTTGATTTGAATGTATGTACATGTATTACAGAAACCTGGATAAAATAATGGGTTATGGAAAACCTGCTTTGCACATGGAAAGCCTCCACTGATCATATGATGAGATATTTGAACAGTCTTAAAACCTCCTTACTCCTTCCTTTATCCCCATCTGCCCATACAGACTGTTTGATGAAATGCTTATGAGGTCTCCTGGTTCTCTCTCTCTCTGTCTCTCTCTCTCTCTCTCTCTCTCTCTCTCTCTCTCTCTCTCTCTCTCTCTCTCTCTCTGTCTTACATTATCTGAAGCGGGATTGATGCTGTTCTTTTTTAAAAATTCATGCTTTGAAATTTGAGAAAACATCAATTTACCATCATTCTCCTTAGTTCCTTATTTTGCAATGCTCACATGGCTAACACTGTTAAAGCTGGCACTCATGTAACAAAGTGACTGCAGAGCTCAAGGGCTAGTCTATGGGTAGTTTTCTTGTGACAACTGCTCTGCTGTTTTCTTCATTTATGTTTATTGCATAGCAATCAATATATTCTCACCTTAGATGCACAGGGTAATGCTGGTCTGATTTGTTATTCCCCATTTCTCATTGACAGGGGTACACCATTGTGAAGGATTTTTTCAAGAAGGAGGAGCTGGATGCATGTCGAGACGCCATTGAGAAAGAGGTGGATGTCTTGGCTCAGAAGCTGTACAAAGCTGGCAAAATCAAAGGTGCTGTATCATTTAGTATGGATAAGAATGAAGAGAAATTTCTATTCTGATGGTAATTTGATTGCAAATCACTTTTGTGGTTGTATGTGATGAACAGATAATGTTTGGAGGTGGAAATAGGGAGATTCAAAACCATCTAGAGAATTACTGGCTCAAAGCAAAGATTAAAAGAGGGTCTTTCATGTGTATGCTGCTTTTACCAGAACAGGACTTAAACACTGAAACAATGTCTTCTTGAGTCAAAGGTGGTTTTGGGGAATGGATAAAGCTGAAGTTAAGCAGATGAGATTTGCAGGATTGTGTCCTGCAATAGAGGTACAGATAAAGACACATATATATGAGTTTCCCACAGATCTCCATGAGGATGCTGGCCTCTTTGAGAGACTCACGCTGATTGAGAAGGACTTCCCAGGGGCCAATGTTCTGCTGCACAAAATGGGAAAACTTCCCAAGGTACTCATCAAGTTTTGATTTAGATTCAACAACAAAAAATTTGGTTCGGGACTAGGGAGAGGATACTTAGGCAAGTTAGGGGACAGTCTGTACACATGGATGCTACCTAGTAGCCAGCAGGACATGATAGACACTATAGCCACTATAGACATTCAATGCTTCATAAGAAAGCTCTCTTGCTTGAAAAATGGTGAGTGAGGGAGAGGTGTTGATTTTTTTATTTATTGGTAGATGAGGTGTTTCTTGGGTTTGGATATAGGGCATTGCCAGGGTCCAACACAAGCGATTGCCCAAATGCCCAGGGCAACCAAATGTTCTCTTCAGGCAAGGAAAAGTTGATTTGGACTTACCCAATTAGGCAACCAAATTTTTCTTTGATTTAAGTCAGAATTGAAGCACTCAATGGCTTGAAAACTGGGTAGATGCACTGACAGCCTCCTATCGATCCTAACCATCTGTTTAGTTTGCCAGATCCTCACAATAATATTGTATAAAAGTTCAATGCTCAAAACATTTTCAAAGTAAGATACATGGATATTTATTTGACTAGTGTTATTGCTGTAGTGAGACAAATACTTTTGTGGGGTCAGTTGATTCTCATCTCAGGCATCTGAATTTTCAATCCTTTCGCCTGAATGGGCAAGCTGTGTTGGACCTTGAATTGCTATGGGAAAGTTGGGTTTTAGATCCTTTAGGGTGTTTTGAATGCACAGATAAGTCTTAACTCTTAAGGTCCTGTAAGTCATTCACGTGTTTCATTCCCCAGTCCTGTAAGGATTATGCAATTTGTAGAAATAATCAGTCAAGTAACAGCCACGTGGGGTGGGCTGTTATGGGTGGTACAGGATTGAGCAGGGTGGGCGGCTATGGGTGGTACAGGATTGAGCAGGGTGGGTGGCTATGGGTGGTACAGGATTGAGCAGGGTGGGCAGCTATGGGTGGTACAGGATTGAGCAGGATGGGCAGTAATGGGTGGCACTGGATCTTAAGAGTTAATGATCTGATCTGCCCCTTAGTAATCTCTTTTTGGCTGCATGGGGCCACCCCAGGCTGAGCATGTGGAGCAGGCCCCAGAAGCTGCACAGCCCATGTTTCCAGCTGATGAGAGGGGCATTAAGTGGCTCAGGTGATATGCTGTACTCTACTTGAGGCACAGTCTGCATGCATGGATGCCACGTGGTAGCCAAGCGTGGCACTTGTCAAAATCCCTCCCTCTGTACTGTGTGGGATGCCCATGGCTGAGCAACTGAAACAGGCCTAGAAAGCTCCACACCCAGGGGCTCTAGGTGCAGAGGGAAAGGTGTGGCAGTAATTTTGTTGTTATCACCGTCGAAGCAGCCAGAAAGTAGCTCCTTAGGTGGGAAACTTGGGCATCAAGCATATGTGCTTAACTGTGATTGATCTGATGAAATTTCCACCTTGGCAAATTTGTGATTTGTAATTACTGGTATCAACATTTGTCACACAAAAAAATTGTTCAAAACCTGCATATTCATGGCAGTGGTCTGCTTGTTCCTTGGTAAATTTTACAGTTGTACACTCTTGAAACTTTCCATCAACTTTTGAGTAATTTTGGGCAGCATGAAAGTTGGAAATTGCTATAAGGAAGCAAAATATAAATCTTACTTCAGTTTGTAATTGAATGAAATTGTTCAGTATGTCAAAGCCATAAAGGAATCAGGACAACCCTTGGTGTTCTATTTAGTTTTATTTAGTTTTGAAAGTTCTCTCAAGAAAAACACACTGCTTTATCTACATTAAAGGTCCCATGCAAATTTATGCTGACCTTTGACCTGTAACCATGGTTACTGCTGCAGGCATTTAGTGATCTGTGGGCCAATGAGCGACTCCTGAACTTTGTGGAGCAGCTGATTGGTCCTGAAATCTGTGCCAGTCCAGTGTGGAACCTGCGCACCAAGATTCCCCAGAATGAGGCTACTGTGGTTCCCTGGCATCAGGGTAAGTGCCTGCTCTTTTACCTGAGAGAAGTCATTATTGGATGTGATGGTGGTAATGGTGGTTGGTGGTGGTAGGGATGATGGTTGTTGATGATGATGATGATGATGATGATGATGATGATGATGATGATGATGATGATGATGATGATGATGATGGTGGTGGTGGTGGTGGTGGTGGTGGTGGTGGTGGTGGTGGTAGGGATGATGGTTGTTGATGTTGATGATGATGATGATGATGATGATGATGATGATGATGATGATGATGATGATGATGATGGTGGTGGTGGTGGTGGTGATGGTACTGGTGGTGGGGGTGGTCATGGTGGTGGTGGTGGTGGTGGTGGTGGTGGTAGTCATGGTGGTGGTGATGGTGGTGGTAGTCATGGTGGTGGTGGTGGTGGTGGTGGTGGTGGTGGTAGTCATGGTGGTGGTGATGGTGGTGGTAGTCATGGTGGTGGTGGTGGTGGTGGTGGTGGTGGTCATGGTGGTGATGGGTGGTTGTGGTGGTGGTGGTGGTCATGGTGATGGTGCTGGTGGTGGTCATGGTGGTGGTCATGGTGGTGGTGGTGGTGGTGGTGGTCATGGTGGTGGTGGTGGTGGTGGTCATGGTGGTGGTCATGGTGGTGGTGGTGGTGGTGGTAGTCATGGTGGTGGTGATGGTGGTGGTAGTCATGGTGGTGGTGGTGGTGGTGGTGGTGGTCATGGTGGTGGTGGTGGTTGTGGTGGTGGTGGTGGTCATGGTGATGGTGCTGGTGGTGGTCATGGTGGTGGTCATGGTGGTGGTGGTGGTGGTGGTGGTCATGGTGGTGGTGGTGGTGGTGGTCATGGTGGTGGTCATGGTGGTGGTCATGGTGGTGGTGGTGGTGGTGGTGGTGGTGGTGGTCATGGTGGTGGTGATGGTGGTGGTGATGGTTGTGGTCATGGTGGTGGTCATGGTGGTGGTCATGGTGGTGGTGGTCATGGTGGTGGTCATGGTGGTGGTGGTGGTGGTGGTGGTCATGGTGGTGGTCATGGTGGTGGTGCTGGTGGTGGTCATGGTGGTGGTCATGGTGGTGGTGGTCATGGTGGTGGTCATGGTGGTGGTGGTGGTGGTGGTGGTGATGGTGGGGTCATGGTGGTGGTGGTGGTGATGGTGGTGGTGATGGTGGTGGTGATGGTGGTGGTCATGGTGGTGGTGGTCATGGTGGTGGTCATGGTGGTGGTGGTGGTGGTCATGGTGGTGGTGGTGGTGGTCATGGTGGTGGTCATGGTGGTGGTCATGGTGGTGGTGGTGGTGGTGGTGGTCATGGTGGTGGTCATGGTGGTGGTGGTCATGGTGGTGGTGGTCATGGTGGTGGTGGTGGTCATGGTGGTGGTCGTGGTGGTGGTGGTGGTGGTGGTGGTGGTCATGGTGGTGGTCATGGTGGTGGTCATGGTGGTGGTCATGGTGGTGGTCATGGTGGTGGTGGTCATGGTGGTGGTCATGGTGGTGGTGGTGGTGGTGGTCATGGTGGTGGTGGTCATGGTGGTGGTCATGGTGGTGGTGGTGGTGGTGGTGGTGGTGGTGGTGGTGGTGGTGGTGGTCATGGTGGTGGTCATGGTGGTGGTCATGGTGGTGGTCATGGTGATGGTGGTCATGGTGGTGGTCATGGTGGTGGTCATGGTGGTGGTGGTGGTGGTCATGGTGGTTGTCATGGTGGTGGTCATGGTGGTGGTGGTGGTGGTCATGGTGGTGGTCATGGTGGTGGTGGTGGTGGAGATGGTGGTGGTCATGGTGGTGGTGGTCATGGTGGTTATGGTGGTGGTCATGGTGGTGATGGTGGTGGTCATGGTGGTGGTCATGGTGGTGATGGTGGTGGTGATGGTGGTGGTGGTGGTGGTGGTCATGGTGGTGGTGGTGGTCATGGTGGTGGTCATGGTGGTGGTGGTGGTGGTGGTCATGGTGGTGGTGGTGGTGATGGTGGTGGTGGTGGTGATGGTGGTGGTCATGGTGGTGGTGGTAGTGGTGGTGGTGGTGGTGGTCATGGTGGTGGTCATGGTTGTGGTGGTGGTGGTCATGGTGGTGGTCATGGTGGTGGTCATGGTGGTGGTGGTGGTGGTGGTCATGGTGGTGGTTATAGTGGTGGTCATGGTGGTGGTGGTAGTGGTGGTGGTGGTGGTCATGGTGGTTGTCATGGTGGTGGTGGTGGTCATGGTGGTGGTCATGGTGGTGGTGGTGGTGGTCATGGTGGAGGTCATGGTGGTGGTGGTGGTCATGGTGGTGGTGGTGGTGGTCATGGTGGTGGTCATGGTGGTGGTGGTAGTGGTGGTGGTGGTGGTCATGGTGATGGTGGTCATGGTGGTGGTGGTAGTGATGGTGGTAGTGGTGGTGGTCATAGTGGTGGTGGTATTGGTGGTGGTCATGGTGGTGGTGGTGGTCACAGTGCAGGTGATGGTGGAGGTGACACTGGTAATGGTGATGCATTGAGGTTGTGGTTGTGGTGGTGACACTGATAGTGATGGAAATGAAAATAAACATATCATCAGTTAGCTATATTTGCAAAAGATGTAGTTGTAATAACAACATAAGAAGTGATGCGATACTCATACTGTAGTTGTGACATATCTTTGTACTTTCACAACTGTGTATGCATTCTTATGTATCTGTGTTGCAGACAATGCTTACTTTGACATTGAGGCATACTCACACTTAATCCCAACTGCCTGGATTCCACTACTTGATGCTACAGAGGAAAATGGCTGTATGCAGGTCAGTTTTTATCCCCCTCCCCCTTTTCTCTCTCTCACTTGTATTAGAAGTAATAGTGAATGCATGCGTGCATGCATGTGTGTGTCTGTGACTCTGTGTGTGTGTGTGTGTGTGTGTGTGTGTGTATGACTGTGTGTTTTTCTTTGTGTGTGCTTGTGTTTGTGACTGTGTGTGTGTATGACTGTGTTTCTGTGTGTGTGTGTGTGTGTGTGTGTGTGTGTGTGTGTGTGTGTGAGTGTGTGTGTGTGTGTGACTGTTTATCTCTGTGTGTGTGTGTGTGTGTATGACTGTATGTTTCTGTGTGTGTGAGCATATGTGTGTGTGTGTGTGTGTGTTTGTTTATGTTCCTTTGACTGTATGTTTGTGTAAGTGTGTGTGTGCAAGTGGGTTAATATGCATGCACAATCAAGCACACTCATTTATTGAGACTTCTTCCATGATATAAGGAGTTGTCTCCCTTGCATCAGTGCTCATTGCTACTGCTGTACTGGGCATTGCACCTATCTCCACTTTGTGGTTATTGAGCATGTCTCAGTCTGACAGCTTTGGGAAGGTTTTACATGCCACACTTTTGTAATTTTACCACTCATGACTGGGTGGAAAAGTCATTGGGTTGTTGTTCATGGCTTGTGAATCTGAGTTCATGTTACTTGTAAATATATATATTTTTTTTAAATTGAATTTTAGTGATCATCAGAAAGGGATGTTGTCCACGTGTGTTCTAATTGGACGTTTGAGTCTGAAGAAGAGATATATGACTCATTCTTTGAAATTTAATATTCCATGAACTTTTGTTTGCTATAACTGTAAGAGAGATGTTCACAGCTGTCATTTATTGTCTACTGGTAGGGTCACCACGGTATTCTCTTTGTTGCAATGCTCATCATGAGTTTTCTTACCTAGCAGTATTGCATTGGTATGTTGAGGACTTTGTCGGTGTGACTGTTGTTGCTGTCATCAGTTTGCAGAGGGGGGCCACCTGCAGGGCAAAGTGGCCCGACACCAGTGCTGCTATGGTGGCACCTGGTACGTCATGCTGGAGGAGCAGGAGATGGCCGACACCCTGGGTAGGATCTCTGCCTGATCCCTCAGTTTACTAGGTTGTGGTTGTGGTGAGAAGTCCTTTGTGCCACAGTGTGAGTGCCTTATGAGTGTAGCAGTCTGAACCCTGACATGCAGAGGGTGAGATGGGAAAGAGAAGTGGAATCTGATCATGACAATGGAATTGTGTGTGTGTGAGTGTGTGTGTGTGTGTGTGTGTGTGTGTGTGTGTGTGTGTGTGTGTGAGTGTGTGTGTGTGTGTGTGTGTGTGTGTGTGTGTGTGTGCATGTGTGTGTGTGTGTGTGTGTGTGTGTGTGTGTGTGTGTGTGTGTGTGTGTGTGCTTGTTGGGAGGGAGTGCAAGAGGGGATTTTCTATTTATTGTTAAGGCAGGTTTTGCTCCTCTTCTTTTTTAAACAAAGTGTGTGTAGATATGTCTTTAGCTGTACATGAATGTAATTGCTATTTCCAATACTTTACTGTACATAATAAACTCTCTAGTGCAATTTTACTTCTCCATTCTCTCCTTCTAACACAATAGTGTAACGTTTGTTTTAACTGTGTTTAATGAAAGTTTGAAGCTGTATACCATCAAGGAGATTTTTTGTAATTAGACAATAAAGCATTTTCAGGGATCAACATTAACCTTTTTTGACTCACATGCGAAGCAAAAGTGAGTCTATGTACTGAGCCGTGTCGTCCGTCCGTCCGGGCGTCCGGGCGTCCGGGCGTCCGTAAAAAACTTAAACGTTGGATTTTTCTCGGAGACTATTAAGTCTATCAACACCAAATGTGGCATGATGGTGTATGATGACAAGGCATCAAAAAACATACATAGTGACTTGACCTTGCTTCAAGGTCAAGGTCACAGGAGCCATAAATGTGGTCTCAAAAACAGTCATTTTTCACATTTTCCCAATTTTCTCCCACATTATTGAGAATGGCGACCTTAGCTACAAGTGGTATATAGGTCAAAGCAAGCCCTATCTTTTGATACCAGTTTGGTTGACCTTGCTTCAAGGTCAAGGTCACAGGAGCTCTTCAAAGTTGGATTGTATACATATTTTGAAGTGACCTTGACCCTGAACTATGGAAGATAACTGTTTCAAACTTAATAATTATGTGGGGCACATGTTATACTTTCATCATGAGACACATTTGGTCACATATCATCAAGGTCAAGGTCACTTTGACCCTTATGAAATGTGACCAAAATGGGGTAGTGAACCACTAAAAGTGACTATATCTCATGGTAGAAAGTGCCAATAAGCACCATTGTGCTTCCTATGTCTTGAATTAACAGCTTTGTGTTGCATGACCTTGGATGACCTTGACCTTGGGTCAAGGTCACATGTATTTTGGTAGGAAAAATGTGTAAAGCATTTCTTAGTGTATGATGTCATTGGTAGGTTTAGTTGTTTGACCTTGACCTTGAAGGTCACCTGAAGGTCAAGGTCATATTAAGGTCAAGGTCAAGCATGTGAGTCGTATGGGCTTTGCCCTTCTTGTTACCAACTTGCCCTGTAGCCTGACATATCACTTGCTCAGCTAACCGGCTTATTTCTCCATCTTTTTTTGGTGCAGTGTGAACCTTCATTTGCACACACACCCATCTCCCCATCCCACTCCCACATACACACACACACACACACAGACGCACGCACGCACGCACACGCACACACACACACACACACACACACACACACACATGCACACACATGTTGTCCTAAAAGCAACAAAAAGACAATAGGTAGGCTTCCAAACCCCCCACAGTCTTGGTCAGGGTGAGTCCATCTTGTTGAAGTTTTAGATTGAATCAGTTGACATAAATGAACATAAGATCAAATCTGTGTAGCTCTTCCTTTCTTAGTCCATAGTACAACTGTGGTTGAAAATATCTATTCCCCTGGTGGGCAGGTTGAATGATAGCCTGCATGACATAAAGATCTATTCCCCTGGTGATCAGGTGGAATGATAGCCTGCATGACATAAAGATATATTCCCCTGGTGGGCAGGTTGAATGATAGCCTGCATGACATGAAGATCTATTCCCCTGGTGGGCAGCCTGCATGACATGAAGATCTATCCCCCTGGTGATCAGGTGGAATGATAGCCTGCATGACATAAAGATATATTCCCCTGGTGGGCAGGTTGAATGATAGCCTGCATGACATAAAGATCTATTCCCCTGGTGGGCAGCCTGCATGACATGAAGATCTATTCCCCTGGTGGGCAGCCTGCATGACATAAAGATCTATCCCCCTGGTGATCAGGTTGAATGATAGCCTGCATGACATGAAGATCTATTCCCCTGGTGGGCAGGTTGAATGATAGCCTGCATGACCTAAAGATCTATTCCCCTGGTGATCAGGTTGAATGATAGCCTGCATGACATAAAGATCTATTCCCCTGGGCCCGTATTCACAACGGCGATTTATCGGCGATTTATTTTAACTCCGATTTATCTCTAAACTCAGACGATTCCAACTGCCTGTTCCGCTCTTCCTTGGCTGGAAACCAGTATATATAGCAAAGCGCAACCTAGGATCCTCTGACGAGCGTACCTTATCTAACCGATCAAGATAACGCGGGGCTAGGGGATAAATCGAGTGTTAAAAAGATAAATCGCCGTTGTGAATACGGGCCCTGGTGATCAGGTGGAATGATAGCCTGCATGACATAAAGATCTATTTGCCGCTGGCAGTGGGGCAATGGTTAATGTTGATCCCTGGTTTTGAATTGGGAATCAGATGCTGAATGCCTGTGATGTATGGCCTACCTCTGCATCTGCTCACAGTGATGTAGGATGGCTATTGCTTGTGATGGATGGCTATTGCTTGTGATGGATAGCTCTCCTCTGTGTCTTTGATTGTGAGGTGATTCTTCTTTGGATCATTTGCAAATATATATGCAAGAGGATGCCGATTTTTTTGCTTTGCTAAAATTTTTTAAGAAACCTGCTCTTCACCAAGTATATGACAACATGAAGAAATGGAACTGCCTAGATATTCTTAATGTATTTCAAAAGCATGCCATTCAACCTGTGAGTGATTAAAGTTTCATTAAAAGTAAGATAAATAAATAAAACTATGCACCAACACCTCAGCAACAACAATAATAATGATAATGGTATTTTGTAATTTTGTCATGTATTGGATTCAGGAACTGAGAAGCTGTGCACTGTAGTAGTGTTTAGCTTCTGATTCTAATTTTCAGGTGTGGACCTTGAGAATAATTTGAAGGTTTGCCCTGTGCCTTATGGTGGACTCATCATGTTCAATAACGTGACACCCCATCGAAGGTAGGTGATTTTGAGGGAGAAAAGAACTGCAACATTTGCCTGTGTCTGTAGAAGAAGATATCATTTGTATCTCATATGATGATATCAAAAAATTTTTAAACAGTAAAGTTGCGACCTCACTGAATATTTTGCTTGCTTTAACTCTGCATTTTATTTTTAAAAGTGCCCTCTGCCTCTTTTATTACTGCAGTGCTTCTTTGTCAGTACACAAATCCAACATTCCCTTCATTTCCACCAGCCTTGCAAACCTGTCCAAGGACATTCGCTGGAGTCTGGATCTGCGATGGCAGAGCGCTGATTCCCCAACAGGTTTCTATGGACTCAAAGAGAAGCTGCTGCTTCGCTCAGCCAAGGACCCTGACTACAAGCCGGACTGGGACACCTTCAATGCTGTGGACAGAAACCTCAAGCAGCGGGAGGCCTGCAGTGATGTCATTCCAGTGGGTCTCTTTTATCTCTCCCTCTTGCACTGAGCTTTTGAAAGTAGTGTCTTGTGCAGCAGGGCATGCTTCCTTGCATATAGATGTAGCCACCACACTTACTTATGTCTTTCCTTCTTTTCCCTCACCCACTTCACACCTCACACTTCACCCACCTCACCTATGTCAACCCTCACCCACCTCACACCTCACCTATGTCAACCCTCACCCACCTCACCTATGTCAACCCTCACCCACCTCACACCTCACCTATGTGAACCCTCACCCACCTCACCTATGTCAACCCTCACCCACCTCACACCTCACCTATGTCAACCCTCACCCACCTCACACCTCACCTATGTCAACCCTCACCCACCTCACCTATGTCAACCCTCACCCACCTCACACCTCACCTATGTCACCCCTCACCCACCTCACCTATGTCAACCCTCACCCACCTCACACCTCACCTATGTCAACCCTCACCCACCTCACACCTCACCTATGTCAACCCTCACCCACCTCACACCTCACCTATGTCAACCCTCACCCACCTCACACCTCACCTATGTCAACCCTCACCCACCTCACCTATGTCAACCCTCACCCACCTCACACCTCACCTATGTCACCCCTCACCCACCTCACCTATGTCAACCCTCACCCACCTCACACCTCACCTATGTCAACCCTCACCCACCTCACACCTCACCTATGTCAACCCTCACCCACCTCACCTATGTCAACCCTCACCCACCTCACACCTCACCTATGTGAACCCTCACCCACCTCACCTATGTGAACCCTCACCCATCTCACACCTCACCTATGTCAACCCTCACCCACCTCACACCTCACCTATGTCAACCCTCACCCACCTCACACCTCACCTATGTCAACCCTCACCCACCTCACACCTCACCTATGTCAACCCTCACCCACCTCACCTATGTCAACCCTCACCCACCTCACACCTCACCTATGTGAACCCTCACCCACCTCACCTATGTGAACCCTCACCCATCTCACACCTCACCTATGTCACCCCTCACCCACCTCACACCTCACCTATGTGAATCCTCACCCATCTCACACCTCACCTATGTGAATCCTCACCCATCTCACACCTCACCTATGTCAACCCTCACCCACCTCACCTATGTGAACCCTCACCCATCTCACACCTCCAGAGCTGCCAAGTACTACGATTTAGGCGTAGCATGCTATGATTTCGACATGCTTGCTATGATGCTACGATCGTCCGGAAAAACTAAGATTTAAAAAAAAATGACGTGATTTTTTTTTAGACCTTAAAAAAAATCCATTCGTGAAAAAGCGAGCAACCCGCGTGCCAGCCTCGAACTGAACTTTTGACTTTCATGTAGAATCAATCCCCCCCCCCCCGGCTTCACGCCGTCGGTTCAGCGCTTAGAGCCTTCACAGCATTACACACACACACACCCCTTCACGCCATCGGTTCAGCGCTTTGCGCCTGTGATTGTGAAGTGCCTTGCCCATTCAGCAGTGCAAACATCGGCATTTTCCTTCTTCTGCGTGTGTGCTACACCTATTTCTTAAATGCTACTCCAAAATGCTCTGGATGCTACTCTTTGGCATGATGGTGGGTTGGCAGCTCTGCAACTCACCTATGTCACCCCTCACCCACCTCACACCCCACCCACCTCACACCTAATCCCTCACCCACCTCACATGCCTCAGTTCTCACCCACTTCACACCTCACCTATGTCAACTCTCGCCCACCTCACACCTTATCTACCTCAACCCTCACCCACCTCACACTCCACACCTCATCCCTCACCCACCTCATATGCCTCAATTCTCACCCACTTCATACCTCACACCTTACCTCCTCTCTTCAATGAGATGAATCCTTTCATATGAGGAGCTTTTGTCTGTGATGAATCCACCCCTGCTTTTGCATATTGCAGAGTGGTGGGTCTTGAAATTGGTTTACTGGGCCTGTAACTAAAGGTTTAGTTTGCTTAATTTCATAGGCAGGTGTTACTGTAGTTTATTGCTACTAAACAATAGGGGGAAAAACAAAAGCTCTAAGTCTGTTTACATTAGATCATTGTGAATTTTGGGAGAAAGGAATTTTATGTAATTGAAAGCAAGTTTCACATTTCTGAAGGCTCATTTTAGTTTGTGTCGTTCTTGTTTTTGATTATTGACGTTACCTTACCCCAAAATGTTGACCAAGTTTCTGTGATATCTTCTACAATACATGATGAAGTGTAGGAATAAAAGGCTGCTCTGTATGAAACTGTTAATCTCCTCTATTCACCCTTGCAGCCCTCTGATGATCCTGAGTTTGACACAACCATCCAGGGTCCTTGGATGAAGAAATGGGAAATAGTACACATGAACCGCCACACAGATGCTCTCCAGAAACTGGAGGCTGAGCAAAAGGAGATCACTTGGACAAAAAGCTAAAAACTCAACCAGAAAAGATTGGTAATGGTAAGAAAACTTTAATGAAAGGAACAAAATTATCATTTCTTCAACTGAATTCCTTTACAAGTTTATGGGAGTTTTTGTGTGCAAGAGCAGAGCAGAGAGCTCTGATTACCTTCTCTTGTATAAATTTTTTACACGCTGCCTGTAACCTAATGCTGGGTTGTCACTTTGACAGGTGCATTGTTGTATTGTGAACCAGCTCTTATTTTGTAGGAGTGGGTATTGGCATTATGCAGCACATGAAATAGGATGATCTACCTGATGACAGACCTGTTTACCTCATGCTAGTGCAAAGTGTAGTGTGGGCTGTTGAAAAGTGTAGTCAAGGTTGTCAAAAGTGTAGTCTACTATTTTATCAACGTCATCACTAGTACAATCCAGTTAGAATATAAGTAAATATGTGCTTGCATTTGTGTGTTTGTGTGTAATATTCATATTAAATTGAATAGCTTTATAATACATTATGCCTTTAGCATCCTGCTGAATTTGTCGACTGAAGCCAGTGGCAGATTGTTGTCAACAATGATGCGACAAAGAATCACCTCTGCCCTAGTCACATCCTGCTCCAACAAATTTCAGTCTTTGAGGTTGATGCCCTCTGGAATACATGTGATAATGGCACAGACTTTCCCACAGCATTCTCTAACTCTTTGTGAGATTCACTATCGCAATGCTTCTTGCAATGTACAATCTGGAATGTCAGATAGAAAAATCACTTTTGCAGATAGTGCAGTGAGCTAATGACCTTTCCAGGAAGCAATAAGTCAAGGATACCGCTCATGGTACGAGGCACGGTACTTTTGCAATGCCTCTCTCTTCTTTTTCAACACAGTAGATTCTGTTTGAGAAACTTCAGATGCTACGACTTCTTCCTCCTCGGAGGTTCATGTCGCCTCTCGTCGGAAGACGCCATCTTTTCTTTTCGTGTGTTTCTTCCCTCGTTTGGGAAAACTCTGCGTTCAAAGCAATGTGCGCTTTTTACATACTAACTGAAAGCCAGTAACCGAGTTGATGAGGTTATGGCAGCTCTAGCGCGAGTGCTGCCAACAGTACACGCATTTAAAGAGGTAATTAAAAAAAACGGAATTGGCATGCATCTGAAATATGGAACGGAAAATGAACTAAACTGGTCAATTAAAAAGTGTAGTTTAGCTTGGTTAGGCGTAGAGTTGTAGTTTTCTATGCCCAAAGCATAGGGTAAACAGGTCTGTGATGATCAAGGAGTGAAGTGAACAGCAAATCTTTGTGTGCCACATGTGTACAAAATGGGCTTTGAGTGGTAGCTTTTTTACACATGCACTCATTGCTTTTAAGAAATTTGATTATTTCTATTTTTTAAATTAATTTTTAGGTATATTTCAACAACAGCTGCTATTTATACGAATGACAAATTGACAGTCATCATCATAAACAACTGCAATATCAGCAACAGCAAATGCTCTAGTTGAGTTTTCCTTGCATTTCCAACTGTCACAAAGTGCACACAGTGGACTGTTTACATAGCATTTATCCTGTAGTTGTAATCTTGATGCAGGCAAGGGTGACAGATACACTGTACTGTTTGGATACTCTGAGTCCAGCATCTCCATGTGCCTTGTCTAGGAGAGTTGCCTTGGAACTAAGAATTAGTTCATGATGCAGGCAGTGTCTCATGGTCATGCTGTGGACTGCCACACAAAATAGGATATTGTGGAGATGATGGGACTTCTGACTGGAATATGCATAATCCATTATCCTCATCTCAAATGGTGTAGTTGAATAATGTGAACAGATATCAGTGCTGAAATGGAGGAAAAAGATTTCTTGCATCAAAACAGCTGAGTGGGAAGAGGTTTGGTTTTCCTGTGGCTTTTTATGACGTAAAATATATTGTTATGATGTGAAACATCAAACAAACTAGTGCCTAAGTATGGATTGTGATCATATTCAGGTGGAGGTACTTGCGGCATTTCACACATCTATTGTTCTCAAAGTAGCTAGTTGTAGGACTGTTTTAAGGAATGCTGTTAAGAGTTCAACTACATAATTAGATGTATTTCCAGGTAAATGTTATCATCTTATCTTGTTGAGATATACTCACACTGGTGCAGCTGGTGTTTTTATGCTTTGTATGCATTGTCAAATACACCACTTCTTTTTGTATTTGTACAGGAGAGTTTGTTTAAAGTGCTCTAACTTCATTTTCATGTATTCACATGACCTACTTGAAATAGTATTCTTTTTTGGTGAAATATCGGTGCATATTGGTTTCCCTCTGACTATACATCAGCCATTGCCATACTTAAGCAGACTTGACGAACATGAGGGAAATTGTTTTCTTGCCTAAAACCATTTCTTCTTTGAAATTTTGTGTTTTCCATGTTTATGTTATAGATGAGTTGTGCTTCGGTGATTTGGTTACACGTGCAAATTTGGTTGATAACGAATTGGCAAAGGGTTGTACAGTATTTTTGCACATTATTACTGCAGTGTGAGAATGTGGATGAAAGACAACACATTTGGATTTTTTAACTGGACAGCTCAGGTGCCCCCCTTTTCCCTCCCTCCTCCTCCACCTCCCCCCCCCCTCCCCCCGCCTTCCCTATCTGGCTCAAATCATAATGCAGCAATCACTTGGACAAAATGCCATCATACCAGTGAGTTTAGTGATAATGTAATCAATATTACAAATGTTCTGAAAAATAAGGGTTAGACTCCTTTGGGATAGTGAAGTACAGTAGTGAAGCATAAGAGATAATTGTTACCTTTGAATCTCTTTTATCCTGCATGCCTTCATAGTGGATGCAACAGTTTTCTGTAGAATTTTCCTTGCTGATTATTTATCTTTGAGACATTATTAACATTTTTACCGTTGACTGACAAAAACTGGTTTAGGCAAAGCCATTGTATAGGCCTGTTGAAAGTGGAATTACTCATAATGGTGATCATTAGTTAATTATTCATTGAAATGATTATGTTGTGATGATGATCACATTGTATTTTTGCTTATTGATCTTTAAAGTTTTAATCTTGGATGTTTTCCTTACATCACTTTTACCCCCCATGTGCAGTGCTTAGTGTGCACAGAGTGATAGGTGCTTGTTTTCATGAATCCTGCTTGTTGTTCCTTAGGTGTGGACTTGTGAACCTACAAGTCAAATTTCATAATGTTCCTGTATTGTGTAACTGAAGCTCAGAAGGTGCCAATGTTTGAGAATTTTAAGCATGAATGATGTAGCACATTTTGTTGTGCAGTCAGTATGCTTATGATCAAGTGTATGGGTGTGATTTTTATGGTGCATTTCATTTGTTGCAAAGTTGTAGTTTACTTTGAGTATATTCTGTGGGCAATTCTGCAAAAATGCAATTCTCTGAATGAGTGCACTGCTAATAAAAAACAAGAAGGGCAAAGCCCATATGACTCACATGCTTGACCTTGACCTTTACATGACCTTGTCCTTTACATGACCTTGACCTTTAGGTGACCTTCAAGGTCAAGGTCAAACAACTAAACCTAGCCATGATGGATGGATGGATGGAGTTTAAGGGCCTATCAGCCTTGTAGGCTATATAAGGCCACAACATTAAGAAACACCCATCTTTAACAAAGAATTAAAACTCTTCTCAACAGTGAGTTCTTATACAGTCCATCTAACCAGTGACACGAAATCAATTAAATCGAGTCTCACTGCCCACCAGCCAGCAAGGCTGTGAAGAGCCTTCAAACATGAAGACTCATAATGGGTGATAGGGGAAAATTTCACACCTCAATTTCCCTGTCATTTACAAAACACTAAAGAATAGGTGGATGGAGCCCAAGGGCCCATCAGCAGTGAAGGCCATACAAGGCCACAACATACTTTTCCTTCTTAAAAAATGCAATTAAAGGAAGACCTCAGAGGAGGTACGTGGAGAAATATCGAAAACAATTAAGACATAGTACCACTCATAAACGAGAATAATACTCAGAATCTATCAAATATTTTATCACAGCTAAAGGGTCTTTAAAAAAGTCAGACAGACTGCTCGACCCACTCCTTAGATGAGCCAGTCGAGGGCACTCCACCAGAACGTGCCGCATGGTGAGCCTGCACTGGCAGGTGTGGCACTCCGGTGGAGGCTCCGACCGCAACAAATAGGAGTGGGTCAGAAGAGAATGGCCGATCCGGGAACGGCAGAGCACAACTTCCTCTCTTCTCGTGAGCGATGTGGGGGAGAGTCGCTCACCCCACACAGAAGATACTTCATGAAGTTTGTTACGTGTCTTGCCGTCCCAGTCGGACTGACACAGATTAAAAATGTAGTTAGTAACACGAGGTACCAGATCGCCCGCCGGGATCCTGCCCGGGGACATGGGAAGGGAGAGAGCAGACTTGGCAGCCTGATCTGCTCTCTCGTTCCCCGGGATGCCCATATGGCTAGGGACCCAGCAGAAGGCGACCTCAGCACCCCCACACTGTAGTCGACACAGATGAATAAAAATACCAAACAAATAAGGATGGGAAATTTCCCTACCCCGCAGAGCCTGTAAGGCCGATAACGAGTCAGAGACAACAAGGGTTCGTGGCAGTCTCTTGCTCTGGACTACGCCAAGAGCGGCCTCAAGTGCACTAAGCTCTGCAGAGTAGATCGAAGTCCCATCCGGAAGGCGAAAGCGCAAGACGGTTTCGCGGGCAACAACAGCTGCCGCCACACGATCTCCATCTTTAGAACCATCTGTATAAAGTGGGTAAAAATGTGCATATGTAGATAAAATTTCCCGGAATGCACTCTTGTACATGTGAGCGAGGGCAGTACTCTTGAAAAATTTCGCTAGATTAAGTAAAATAACAGGTTCAGGCATGAGCCACGGCGGTGACAGATATAAAGGATAGGTAAAAAAATTGTCCATCCGAACATTTGCCGCCGCGATATCCTTCCCAATTCGTATCCCCAGCGGGGGGATACAGTTGGGTTTGGCCGCGTAAAGGTGTGGAAACTTTGGTCGGACAACACAATGATAAGTAGGATTTGTCGGGTTAGAACCTACACGAACGATGTATTGTAACGCGAGCTTCCGCCTACGTAAATGAAGTGGAGGTTCGCGCATCATACACTAAGAAATGCTTTACACATTTTCCCTACCAAAATACATGTGACCTTGACCCAAGGTCATCCAAGGTCATGCAACACAAAGCTGTTAATTCAAGACATAGGAAGCACAATGGTGCTTATTGGCACTTTCTACCATGAGATATGGTCACTTTTAGTGGTTCACTACCCCATTTTGGTCACATTTCATGAGTCAAAGTGACCTTGACCTTGATGATATGTGACCAAATGTGTCTCATGATGAAAGTATAACATGTGTACTACTATGTTATGAAGTTTGGAAGAGTTATCTTCCATAGTTCAGGGTCAAGGTCACTTCAAAATATGTATACAATCAAACTTTAAAGAGTTCCTGTGACCTTGACCTTGCTTCAAGGTCAAGTCACCATGTATGTTTTTTGACGTCTTGTCATTCTACACCATCATGCCAAATTGGGTGTTGGTAGACTTAATAGTCTCCGAGAAAAATCCAACGTTAAAGTTTTTTTACGGATTACAGGACGCCCCCACGCCCGGTCTGCCCGGACGGACGCCCAGACGCCCGGACGGATGACACGGGTGACTTAGTATGAAAGTATAACATGTGTACTACAATGTTATGAAGTTTGGAAGAGTTATCTTCCATAGTTCAGGATCAAGGTCACTTCAAAATATGTATACAATCCAACTTTGAAGAGCTCCTGTGACCTTGACCTTGAAGCAAGGTCAATCAAACTGCTATCAAAAGATAGGGATTACTTTGCCCTATACACCATATATAGGTCAGGTATCCAATCTCAAAAACTTCATAGAAAATTGGGAAAATGTGAAAAATGGCTGTTTTTTAGACAACATTTACGGCCCCTGCGACCTTGACCTTGAAGCAAGGTCAAGTCACTATGTATGTGTTTTGACGCCTTGTCATCATACACCATCATGCCAAATTGGGTGTTGATAGACTTAATAGTCTCCGAGAAAAATCCAACGTTAAAGTTTTTCCCGGACGCCCGGACGCCCGGACGGACGACACGGGTGAGTACATAGACTCACTTTTGCTTCGCATGTGAGTCAATAACAGACACACTGCATATACTCCATATGATGCAATTTTAATTTCCGTTCATCGGAACATTTAAGATAGGTAGACACAAAGAATTCATTGATTGTTCTGTAAGAGGATTAATACATTATAGTTCATAATTAATTAATCAGAATAAGAAAAGTATGAGATATCCTGTTATTACTTCACAGGTTTATCATCTAGACATTGGTTTCAATGCATGTTTACACAGAGGTTTTACAATTTAATTATATGGTTTGTTGCTCATGGAGTGTTTTCAGTTTGTGAATAAAATTGGCATGTTGCACCAGTAGACTTCATAATGGGGTTTCTTGAGATGGTCTGATTATGCCATGTGCAGTTTTCAAAGTGGCAAGAATTTCCCAGCAGAATGAGGCAATAGACAGACTTCAGAGGAAGAGCTGCTGTAAACAAGTGTTTTCAATAAGTTATTGTTAGTGTGCTAAGATAAGAAATGCTATAAGGACTCCATCAAAGGCAGCCTCAAGCACTTAGGAATTCCTGCCAGAGAGCTGGAGTTGCATGCTCAGAACTGTAAGGACTGGTGAGCCTTGATAAAGCAGGCCAGTTCTGCCCCAAGATCAGCTGTGAGATGTGTCATTAATGCCAGGGAATGCAGAAAGGTGTCGCACCTACCCCCAGCGATGGCGTCATTCCCATGCCCACACTGCCCCCAGTATGTGCATCTAGGATTGGACTTGTTGCCATGCTCAGACCCATGAATGAAGACTGCACAATGCATGACACCATTGGGACTCACCCATATTCGGGCCCATGAACAAAGACTGTACAATGCGTGACATTATTGGGACTCATTCCCATATTCAGGCCTATGAACGAAGACCACACAATGCACGACATCATTGGGACTCGGCCATATTCGGGCCTATGAACGAAGACTGCACAATGCATGACACCATTGTGACTCATAGTCATACACGGGCCTATGAACGAAGACTGCACAATGCATGACATCATTGAGATGGATAGTCAATCAAAGACAAGAAGAGTGCACATCTGTCTCCATGTCGAATAGGTTTTACAGGCTTCGTTGTCACCTAGATGGCTACAGATCAGATCTTGACAGCCAAGGAGTAAAGAGAAGTGAAATTGCCCAAGCTTGTTGAGGCCAAGGACATGAAGCAAGTGTTCAACTGGTGAAAATCGAAAGGTGGCAGCACCATAGTGAAATTTTGCCAAGCTGTAACTGTCCTTGTCTCGCCTGGTTGCAGTGTGGTCAGTCTTGTCTCTGAACTTGCAACAATGGGTGCTTCCACTGCAATGTATGTTTTGCTCATTTGTTTAAAAAAGAATTACATGAAATGATGAACCTGAATTTATAGCCCCAATTTCTAACCAAAAATGGAAAAATATCAGGTCCAAAGTAGCTAACCTCATATTTGCATAATTGAGAACAAATAGTGTCCAATGTAACAAGAAGAAAAAAAAGTTGGGGTGGCTGAATAGTTGCATTTGCAGCAGCTTTTGTGATGAAACCAACCTAGTGTACCCAACTGGCAATTTTAGAAATGGTCAAGATATTGTGGTATTGTCTTGGTTTATTCACATCCTGACTGGAAAAATAGTACTCATTACAGCCCATGCCAACGAGAGAGCAATGGTAAACCTTGCTCTAACAAGGGAAATAAGATAAGGCAGTAATCTCTTCTGCAAGACTATAGCACAAAACTCTAGTTTGTGTAAAAGTAAACAAGAAGGGCAAAGACCATACCACTCACATGCTTGATCTTGACCTTTACATGACCTTGACCTTCAGGTGACACTCAAGGTCAAGGTCAAACAACTACATCTAGCAATGACATCATACACTAAGAAATGCTTTACACATTTTTCCTACCAAAATACATGTGGCCTTGACCCAAGGTCAATGTCATCCAAGGTCATGCAACACAAAGCTGTTAATTCAAGACATAGGAAGCACAATGGTGCTTATTGGCACTTTCTACCATGAGATATGGTCACTTTTAGTGGTTCACTACCCCATTTTGGTCACATTTCATAAGGGTCAAAGTGACCTTGACCTTGATGATATGTGACCAAATGTGTCTCATGATAAAAGTATAACATGTGCCCCACATAATTATTAAGTTTGAAACAGTTATCTTCCATAGATCAAGGTCAAGGTCACTTCAAAATATGTATACAATCTAACTTTGAAGAGCTCCTGTGACCTTGACCTTGAAGCAAGGTCAACCAAACTGGTATCAAAAGATAGGGCTTACTTTGCCCTATAAAACATATATAGGTAAGGTATCCAATCTTAAAAACTTCAGAGAAAATTGAGAAAAAGTTAAAAATGGATGTTTTTTAGACAACATTTATGGCCATGCGACCTTGACCTTGACCTTGAAGCAAGGTCATGTCACTGTGTATGTTTTTTGACGCCTTGTCATCATACACCATCATGCCAAATTGGGTGTTGATAGACTTAATAGTCCCCGAGAAAAATCCAACGCTAAAGTTTTTCCCGGACGCCCGGACGCCCGGACTCCCGGACGGACGAAACGGGTGAGTACATAGACTCACTTTTGCTTCGCATGTGAGTCAATAAAAACCATTGATAATTTAAATTGCAAATTTCCATGAAAAGGTGTCTAAAATGAATACAGTAAGAATACTAAGTTCCCACAAACATTACACAAGAGCCAAGGACACTATGACAGGAAACTCAAAGCTTTTACACTCTTACTCGTAGTTCAAAGTTGCACCCTGCTACAAAAAAGCACTTAAGAATTTCCTTTAAAAGTTTTTTTTGGTTGTTGCTTGAATTATTTTAATAAGATAAAGCTGTAAGATGGAAGGTATTTAAATACATTAATGCTCACTTTTCTACAGAGTATTCTGTTAAAATGTCCCAAAAGAGATGATGGTTGGGAAAATGATAATGAATTATGAAGGAATAATTTTTTTGTTTTTTCTCCTGAATGCACGATCAGTTCCATTTATTTATCAAATAAGAACATTTTAATCTATCCACGTCCATTACCACTGCAGCTGTTTAATATATTCCTGAGACTTCATTCTCTGGACATCATCTTGGTTCAAGTGACGAGGAAACATTTTCAGCAGTGTTTCACGCAAACCCTTATGGGGGTAGACGAAGTGTCGCTCGTTGACATAGGCCTTTGCGTCGTCGTAGCTCAGACTCCTGTCCGTGGAAAACACGAAGGCGATGACGATGGAGCCCGCCCTGCCAATGCCAGATCTGCTGTTGATAAGCGTGTTGAGGCCGTCCTTGTACTGGCGCTGCAGCCACATCACCGCCTCTGACACGCACTTTTCGGGAATGGAATTCTGAGCCCCCTCCGCTATGGGAATCTTTTTATAGTTGATGTAGGACTTAAACTTGGTTACCAAGATGTCCAGGTTGTCGGCCACATTGAGAACGGAGTCGAACTTGAGTTTGTCTGCCTGGCTGGCTGCCACGAAATTGCCAATGTAGACGCTGCCCATGATGCGAGTGAACTGAGGCCCCAATGTGTATTTGTCGCCGTTTGGAGGAGCCACGTTTAGAGTGCAGTCCATCTGGAACTGGCTCGCCCATATATAGCCGTCCGCTTCGGGTGGCTGGTTCCCTTTCTTCATTCTGGCCCGAAAAGTCAGTTTGTAATCGCCATGGCCTGTCACCACGACTGAGCCTCCGTAAATGTGATGACCATGGATGTTGGTTTCGCTAAAATGCAGTGGGATCGCATTCCAAGCTCCTTCCGGATTGTCTGGATGGTGAATGTTCGTCCAGGCGTCCACCTCCACTTGATCCCACCACACATCGCCTGAGATGCCTGCAGAGAACTTCAACGGTTCCAGCATGAACCGCCTAAGCGGCTTCCCGGGCACAGCCGGATCCGTCCAAGCGATGGAGATCGCCATGTTTGAGGCCAACACGTTTGTTGTTGTTGTTTTTTTAAAGGTGACGATGACGTGTCTATTTTCCCTCAAAATCTTTCGTTCATTGTGCACCAGAAGAGTGACATTCTGTGGGTGGAAACGTAAACCTGTGAAAAAATTTGGCAGACAGCTGCGACCGGAAATACATGTCGCTAGGCGGATTTTTTAAACAATCAACTGACACCAAGAACGAAAACGCGAACGAATCGAGAAAGCACATTTTATTTGCTGCACAATAATTATTTTCGTTATTTTCTGCTGCAGTGGCTTTTTCCTTTCTATAAAAATTTAATGCGATTGAATGGTGTGATATAGGGCATAAACCAGGGAGAAAGTGGGAAAATTATTATGTTCTATGAAAATGTAGGTCTAGTATGAGCTCCGTCGAGATCAAGTCAAACAGAGTTATCTTTTCCTACTTAGGGGAAACAATAGCACGTCGCTTACAAAACCTGTGAAAGACACGACTGTTTTTGGAGCAGAAAGTTTGTTGTTTCTACAATGGTGACCTCCTGCTGTGTGAAGAACTGCCACAATAGGCATGACAGAGAGAAAGATCGAAGTTTTTTTGCCGTACCGCGTGTTGCAACGCGAAAAGGCAAGGAAATGCTGGATCTCACAACTCAAAGGGCGCGCTGCGTGAGTGGATCGCTCAACTGAACCTGAAGTCACTCACTTTTGACACTAAGGCAGATGGATTTGTTTGTTCGGATCACTCTGTAAATGGTGAGAATTTGTTATGTTTTGCGTTTTGTAACTTAACAAATACTAGAAAAGACGGAAAGAGAGTATGCAGGACAGATTACAGGGGAGAAAGAAAGGCCAATATGTTGCAGAGACTAACGACAGTGTTTTGTTCTGTTACCTGATTTGACTGTTTGATACTACAAAACAGCAATATAAATTGCATCAATATTCAATGTTTGTTCAATCTGATTGTACCGGTACAAATCTGGGTCGACGTTTTGTGAATAGGCCTCGTTCCCAGCGACAACTTACAAGTGACCGTGAAATAGGACGGTGTACGATGAGGTTTATTTCAGACTATTTTTGGTGATACGTCTTACTGAAAAGAGTTTGCGTAATGACAACCTTTATTTTGTGTGTACATGGAAACGTGTATGTGTGTATGTGTGTAAATGAGCATGCCTAGAAGCACGGTGGGTGATGGCTTGGGATGGGATAGGCAGGCATGACAGGAAGCGAGTACAGTGGCAAGATCTATAAATGTATATTTCTCCCTTCCCTCCCTCTCTATGGAGACAGTGCTGGCAGTGAAGACAGTGAAGACAGGCAGGGAGGTAGACAGGCAGGCAAGCAGGCAGGCAGGCAAGCAGGCAGGCAGGGAGACAGAAAGACAGACAGAGAGACATATTGACAGACAGAGAGACATACTGACATACCCTTTGTCCTTCGCTTCAGCTTTTCGCTCAGCAATGCATACATCCACGCATATCTGTGTACGAGAGAGAGAGAGAGAGAGAGAGAGAGAATGAAGACGAGAGAGAGAGAATGAATACGAGAGAGAGAGAGAGAGAGAGAGAGAGAGAGAGAGCAGCAGCAGCAGGCGTTTACTTCAATCAGAGACTCTGTAAAATATAGTATACCATACTATCTCTGCTTCAATAAAAGATCCTGCATACTCTCTTTCCGTCTTTTCTAGTATTTGTTAAGTTACAAAACGCAAAACATAACAAATTCTCACCATTTACAAAGTGATCCGAACAAACAAATCGATCTGCCTTAGTGTCAAAAGTGAGTGACTTCAGGTTCAGTTGAGCGATCCACTCACGCCGCGCCTTTGAGTTGTGAGATCCAGCATTTCCTTGCCTTCGTTGCAACACGCGGTACGACAAAAAAAAGGTCAATCTTTCTCTCTGTCATGCCTATGAGCTCCGTTGAGATCGAGTCAAACAGAGTTATCTTTTCCTACTTTCAGCATAACAAACGCGTGTCACTTACAAAATTTGTGAAAGACACGACTGTTTTTGGAGCAGACAGTTTGTTGTTTCTATAATGGTGACCTCCTGCTGTGTGAAGAACTGCCACAATAAGCATGGCAGAGAGAATGATCGACGTTTTTTTGTACCATGTTCTGATGATAAACATGGTGCTTTTTATTTTGCGAGAGCAGTTACTCATGAATCATTGATCTTTCAAAAGACAAGCCCAGTGCTTGGAACATTACTGTGCACATCAACAGCTTTTAGTTTTATGGTGAATCTTTCAGTTTACACGCTATGCGTCATAAATGTGTAATATACGGGTCACTCGCAGAATGCTCTACGGCGTGTTTTTTTTCTTCTGTTTGACTCTTACGTGAGTGTTGTGACGTTTCTGAGGGTTTGGCTATGGAGCTTGGGGACCAGTTTGCTCTCTCTCTCTCTCTCTCTCTCTCTCTCTCTCTCTCTCTCTCTCTCTCTCTCTCTCTCTCTCTCCTCTCTCTCTGCGCGTGTGCCTGTGTGTGTGTGTGTGTTTGTAGGTCGGGCAACCGATATCCCGAGTGATCGTGGTATCAAACTGTTCAAAGGTTACTTAGTCCTAACTGCTTGTTGTTTCTTAATCTTCATCTCTTATAAATCGCAGAGGACCAACTTTTATTTAAAATTGCACGCACAAAAAAGGTCGATCCGTTATCATATTTTAAACTAAAGTTATATTAAATTAGTTACAAGTAATCGATAATCCAGTTTTCTTCCATCCCAGCGAGTTGAAGGGGTTTCGAGGAAGGAACACAATTACACAAATCCGAATGCTTTAGTAACGTACATCGTATTGATTTTGCTTCTCTACAGCGTTACAACACGCGGTATGACAAAAAAACGTCGATCATTCTCTCTGCCATGCTTATTGTGGCAGTTCTTCACACAGCAGGAGGTCACCATTGTAGAAGCAACAAAACTGTCTGCTCCAAAAAACAGTCGTGTCTAGATTTTGTAAGCGACGCGCGTTTGTTATGCTGAAAGTAGGAAAAGATAACTCTGTTTGACTCGATCTCGACGGAGCTCATTGTGGCAGTTATTCACTCAGCAGGAGGTCACCATTGCAGAAACAATAAACTTTCTGCTCCAAAAACAGTCGTGTCTTTCACAGATTTTGTCAGAGACGCGCCGTTGTTTTGCTGAAAGTAGGAAAAGATAACTCTGTTTGACTCGATCTCGACGGAGCTCATACGTAAACATCGTGACAGCAGGTCCTTAATTATGTTTGAATTCTTTGTTTACTTTTTTCATTAAAGCATCTGCGACAACCATTGTCACTTTGCGATTAATCTGCGATTTTTGACTCACATGCAAAGTTATCCCTCCAGGTTTACTGGAGGTCCTACAGACTTTATCTGTATGTCTGTCTCTCTGTCCCTACTTAACGGCTGATTCTCAAAAACTACGGGACGGATTTCCTTGATATTTTGCACACTTACTGGAAGTTAGGTCCGATCGAATGTATCAAATTTTCAGAATCGAGGGTTGAAAAGAAAGTGATTTATTTAGGTCGTAAACTCGAACCCCCCCCCCCCCCCCTCTCAAAATCAGTTGACGAAATGGCCAAATAGAGATCGAGTCAAACAGAGTTATCTTTTCCTACTTTCCACAAAACGCTTCTTCGTATGTTGAACGTCTACCAGCAGACGCAAAAATGCGGTAATACGAGAAAATTATTGACGTTGATGGGTTAGATCCGTATGAAATACCAAACAGTTTGTAATCTGTCGACAAAAACCAGTTACTGGACATAAACCACGCCAGGATTGTACAATATTTTGTGCTGCGTACCACTTATCCTCTTGGTCTAAACACCAAAGAGTAGTTGAGTGATTGGCGGTTTTGATGTTCAGAGGGTACGCTTGTCGGCTTTCGGGGGTGATCTGATGGTCTGGATGTGTGTACTGTGTGTGTGTGTGTGTGTGTGTGTGTGTGTGTGTTTGTGTGGGTGTGTGTATTTGCGTGTGTGTGTGTATGCACGTGAGTGTGTGTGATATGCTGTTTCTTTCTCCAGAATTCTTGGACTTATATTTGCTCATTTTTGTGGACTATTGTGGTAATTAGCCAGCCAGGACATCCAAGACTATAAGAATGTCTTACGTCATAGCACACGTAATTCTTTTTATACGTCATCTTGACGCTATTTTATTCTTTGCTGAAGAAGTTGCCGAAAGGCATGAAATATTCTAAGAAATACAAACACAGAAAGTCATCTTGTTTTTTGTTTTCTTTCTCTTTTTGGAAGTATTTTGTGCTGGGTCATACTAGTTCTCCACTGGCACATTTGGTAGAGCGTTGGACTCTTGGCCATGAGTGATCAGGTTCGATTCTGCGCTGAAACTTTTTTTTCTTCTCTTTTTTCGAGAGGTTGTGGGTTCAAACCCGACCTGGTTTTTGTGTTTGTGTGTGTGTGTGTTTTTTCCCCCTTTTATCGAGAGGTTGTGGGTTCGAACCCGATCTTTTTTAAAATTTTAATGCCAAAACCTGGAGGTTCAGCGCCAGCGGTTTTTATTGTGCTTCTTCAACAGTACAAACTTGTGGTTTTCATTTCTCTCCCTCAAAGAAAGCTTATGTGATCACAGTGCAGAATCAATGTGAAATATTTTCGTATTGCCTATAGTTATTAATTATGAAGGGATCCCCATAAGAGCAGTAAAGGCACACAATAGGCCGCTATTGCGGAATTTTTTTGTAAACAAAAGTTCTTAAGACAATTTTGATTCTTTTGTCCTAAAACGCCTAAAAAAACAAAAAAATTTAGTTACTTTTTTTGTAACTTAGAAATTTTTACGTTTTTTTCTATTGCGGGGGGGCCGCTATTGCGGGATTTTTTTAAACAAAAGTTCTTAAGGCCCTTTTGATTCTTTTGTCCTAAAACGCCTAAAAAACCATATAATTTTTGTTACTTAAAAAAAAAAATTGAAATTTTTTGGACCTCTATTGCGGGATTTTTTGGTCAAAAGTTCTTAAGGCCATTTTGATTCCCGCATTGTGCGTCGACGCTTTGTCTAGGCTAGAATGAATATCCGAGACAAGGGAGTGACGTTGCTTCCTTTGGTCTTAGCCGCGGAAGCGCGCTTTGTGCTTTGATGGAGGAAGTGACGTTTCCTCTGATCTTGGCCGATAGGGTCACCGAGAGAGAGAAGACTGATTAGGAAGTGTGTGTGTTTTATCAATAACGGGTGAAGCTTTATATTCTAACTCCATCCCACGTTTGACTCTCAACGGGTGGTCCCTATGCCCTAACTCCAGGGCCCGACGCTCATGTTGGACACAAACCTGACAAAAAGTAACGCGTCCGGGTTTAGGTGAAACTCCCCGGACATGCTAAGTCAGTCAGATGGGATGGCGGGTGCGGCCTAGGCTGAGTAAACCCGAAAAAATTTCGAAGTTTTTTTTTTTAAGTAACACAAATGTTTTTGTTTTTTTTAGACGTTTTAGGACAAAAGAATCAAAATGGCCTTAAGAACTTTTGTTTTAAAAATCCCGCAATAGCGGCCCCCCGCAATAGAAAAAAAAGAAGAAAAAATTTCTAAGTTTAAAAAAAGTCACACAAATTTTAAGGTTTTTTAGGCGTTTTAGGACAAAAAAAAATCAAAATTGCCTTAAGAACTTTTGTTATTAAAAAAATCCCGCAATAGCGGCCCTCCGCAATAGAGAGCCGACCCCGCGGCACTCCCTTGTGGAGTGTAGATACTGTTGGTGTCTGACCGTGCTTTCTGTTTGTTTTTGCCAGGTCTCATTGGGACCGATCAAGAAGAAGTTGGGAAAAAAGCTGTATCTGATGGCAAAGTGTAGTACAGGAGTCAGAGATAATGAGCAAAATGGTGGGCGACACCATCATGTTAACCTCCACCGTTTCTTCTTTACCTGACCTTTCATGAGGCCATGT
Source organism: Theodoxus fluviatilis (assembly GCA_034096865.1). NCBI lineage: Eukaryota > Metazoa > Mollusca > Gastropoda > Cycloneritida > Neritidae > Theodoxus > Theodoxus fluviatilis. The sequence continues at coordinate 11,119 of JAWQFJ010003553.1, read as the reverse complement.
CAGAATGCTTTCCAGTGCATGGAAATGAATCTGGTTCTGCACTGTAATTCCTCTACCCTTCTCTTGCCTAGATGGCTTGGGAAATATCAAGTTATTTTTTAAATTTCTGAGGTTAAGTAGACTGCATATTGTGGCCCTTCATGATTGTGAAAAATCTCGCTGGATTTCTCAAATGCTTATTGGTTCAATCCCCTTAACTCTCGTTTTCACATGCATTTGGTACATCAATGCATGCAACTATGAAACTTCTCGTTCTGCGCCAGTACTTGTTGATCATCACCCTGCCATTTCCCTTCTCCAGTGCAGAAGATAGGAAAACTGTCTTCCTGAACTTGTATCACTCATACTGATGCACCAGAGCACCAAGTTGTTATAGAGTTCCATTGTACACCATTTACTGGAGCCACTCAGCATCCCTTTCATCAACTGGCTGCTGGCTTTACTAGGCTTACTCCAGTTGCTCCGAGACAACCCTAGCAGTTGGAAGGACTATGAGGAAGCACCAGGACTGCATCACGTTTCTTGACTAAGCCAGATCAGTGCCTCCACTCTCATTTCACACCAGTAATGTCCTGTTGACAGCCAACCCCAAGCCGTTTCTCTCCAGTCCAAGACTAGGGCAGCCTTGGCAGTGTGCCACTAACCTTACCTCCTCAGCCTTCCAACCCAACAGTTCAAAATTTCCACTGAAACACAAACAACAAAACAATTCATTTTTAAGACTCTTTATTTCATTTTGAAAAATTTGGTGTAACATACACCACAATATCACAGATAGATGCCGCCTACATCTGCCAGCTAGCCAGCCTACCAAGCCACCAACCAATGCACCCGCCACGGAAAGCTGTTGATTCCTGCAGCCCCAGCTGTCCCAAGTCTGAGAGTCTGGGAGGCGGTCCAGCTTGTGGGAGCTCTGTTCCAAGCCTACTGCCAGCACCCATACCATTCCATCAGTTCCTGACACTGCTCAAGACATTCTTATAATATTCCTTATCTCTTTTTGCCTCCATCTGCTTTTCGTCTGTAGCTAGCTTAGATGAGAGGCTGCAATGTAAAATCAAAGCCAGAAACAGCAATTTCTACATTATGCCAAATCTGTCAGGTAGCCAGATCTCTCGGCTTATAATCAAATCTTTTCCAATCCACCTCCTTTTCTTGAGGTTGACAATTTAAGTATCCATTAATTTTATTTAAACTGGGCATCTATCTCGCAATTAAGATCTGTCACAGTAATTCATCAATTTCTGTAATATTCCCAATAACTCTGTGAAGCTGCAAATAAGGCATTGCTGTTCTTCTGTCAATGCTAAGAAAATTTATTGTCTGCAGCAAGTTCCACACTGAGCGTAGCATATTGCAGTGTTTCCTTGACTGCTGTTGACATGTCTCACTGTAAATCCACAAGCAATTTGAGTCAGAAGAGGAAACTTCTGAACGAGTCTATAGCAACGGAAGCATCCATCATGATTGAATCTTTCTTCTATGCTAATCTCTGGGAAAGTACTATGCACAAAGATCTCCACAGTGCAGTGAAACCTCAATACGATTTTCAATGCAACCACCAGTGTAATCTTCTTCACCTAACAAGCATGCATGCATTCAAGATCAAATGAACACTTGAATAACAGACACAACACGCCAGAAATCTCCTTTCCAAAGCCAGTTTCCCCTCTGAGAATGATGTCTACTCAGAGGTGGAACTGCACAACAAAACTTCAGGATGACAGCCCGACAGGCATGTCATTGGCTTCCTTCATCCCTTTATAAGAAACACTTTTTTTCCTTCTCATCTATTGAAAACAACTATCAACACATGTATTAGTAGATTTGTTTCAAGTGAATGCATATTTCTTCTTCAATCTAGAATGAATAACCATTTAATTGTTCCTTCAGTAATATCATGACTCCAACTTGATGCTGTAAGCTCAAAATGGAGGTCATTATTGTTGTCACTTCTGATGTATGTTTGCACAGAGCAGCCTTCCTTAACTACTGCAACAGAATGACAACACACCCAGAAATAGCATTCCGCTCTGTCCTTCCTTCAGAGAGGAGTAGAGACAGTCCATGCAGCCAATTAGCCACACTTGTCTCACTCTGTCACTGCCATCAGCAAGCCTACCTTCACAAGAAAGCAGTGCTTCTTTCCTTCCTTCTATCCCATCTTCTTTCCTTCTATCCTATCTTCCTTCCTTCCAGCCTACCTTCCTTGCTAATGCCAGGACTGCCCACTTCTGCCTTCCAACAACCTTTCCCAGCATTGTTGGTGCAAGAACAATGAAAGGGGTGTCATCACACACACACACTGCCAACACTTGTAGTTAGTAAACCCTGCCATGCCTCCCTTTCTTCCAAGCCAGCCACTCTCAGCACTTGCGACTCCTCTCATTCGAGACATGAAAATGCTGCTCAAGCTTGTGACCATCTTTCACAATGATGCCAGCTACAATTATTCCAGTGAGAACTGCTGCTGTGCTGCTAAAAGATGCTGTCCCACTATGAGGGGGGGAAAAAATGCTGGAATGACTACATGGTACAACTACAAGTGACATGGATTCTGTGGTTTGATGAGCTTGCTGACTCTATGCAAGCTAGGTAGCAATGTAGATCACTTGAGAGGATCCTCATTTCTGAATAAACAAGTATCCTTCATCAGAAACCAAGTGGATCAAAGGTTTTCAAATTTTTACTACATCGAGAATAGAGAAAACTCCCATTATTTTCATTCAAAATTTATCTGGGAAAATTTTTTGTAAGCAAATATATATACTTCTGAGCACCTCGTGCATGACCCAAAAAACTAAACTAAACCAAAAAAAGTTAAAAAGAAGTCAAAACAGAAATACAGAGTATTGTATAGCAAATACCCAAAATTTACTATTCCAAACATTCTGGCTAATGGAGCCTTGTAGTTTCTTTAATGCAGAGGACTAGGTGAACCATAGTCTATGTGATCTGCTCTTGTAGCATCAGGGCTGGGGAGGAGGGAATGGCTGAGGTAGGTATTGTAACAGATGCTGCAACTCAAGCAACTTGCACACATTTGGGTAGATGAGGAGCACACACATGGATAGACAGGGCAGGGCAAACACATTTGTAGACAAAAGCATACACATGGGTGGACAAGGATGGGTACACACATGGATGGACAGGAACATACACATGGGTAGAAACAGGGACACACACAAGGGTACAGAGGGAGGACATACACACACACACACACACACGGATAGACAGGAATGAGCACACACACTGATATATGGAAAGGAATGCATGCTAGGTAGACGGCACACAAATGGGAATACAGCTTACACAAGGGTAGACAGCGCACACAAGGATAGACAGCAAGTACTTGGGTAGACAGTGCACACAACATGGGTAGATAGAGAGCATTCACATGCAGGGGGACAAAGACCCAAAGAGCACAAAATCATGGGTGGAGGAGAAGGCATTGTGGAAATGGCATATGGCATGCCCAGCTCAGTCAAAAGTTGTTCAACCAACGAAAGCAACTGGACGGGAGCTGTTGTCCTGAGCACAGGGCAAGGAATGCCAGCAATGCTTTGACAAACACTCCAGTAGATGCCATCCTCGAAGCATGAAAAATTGGCCTCCTATACAGCAGAATGAACATTTCTGGTTTAATGTTTCAATATTCAACAGTAATTCAGAGTTGCAAGCTAGATGTGACGGAAAAAAGGCTCTGAGAACAATATAGTCAAAACTTTAAAAGCCAGACTTATTAAAAGGAATCGATCCATAAAAATTAGGCCTGAAATAAAAAAAGTTCACCATGATTTAGTACTATAAGGTTCATTCTAAGCAAAATTACAAGAACCATTTTTAGTTGTTGACTTGAAAACCCCCTTTCCAAAGCAGGGACAGAAGGCAATGCAACAGCAGTGAGAGAAGAGCTTCAACAACAAATCCACAGCTCACACATGCATGTTGTACTCAAACATCTTCCACACATTGCACACTTCACATAAAATGGCAGTGCCTAAAACTAGCCACAACCCTGGGCAGAGTTCACTGGTCCCCACAGCCGCGAGACCCGCACCTGCCACAAGGCAGTGATACAGTCCCCTCTTGTTCTCACAGGAAGGGCATCTCCAATCAGATCTAGAGAAATCTAGCCAAAACTTAACTTGGCTGATGAATTATGAATGGGTAATGGAAATATTTACATGCACACGCATGGAATACGCCAAGCATACAGTTTGCAAAACTACCTAGCACCTCTTGAGGACAAGCAAAATGAAGTTGCCACACACACGGATCGGGAATGATATTTTTCTGTCACACAAATTCATTACATTTACAGCACTGTACAACACTTATGATGAACTTGTGTTATTCTCTTTTCTTTTTTTGTTGCTTCTCATTCAATGCACTCAAGCAGGCACACGCCAATATATACACATTGCTGGTGAGAGGGATGAAGGACTCATCTTCCCACTTGGTTCACAACTTGCTTGAGCAGAACATCCACAAATGGCTGGGCACAACACTCTCACTCCCTGTCCATCCCGCCACCATTTTCCATTCTGCACAATGGAGGCCACGGGCTCTTCTTGTGTTGGGATTTGGCACAGCACAGCACACCAAGCTCAGCGGACACGTCCATGGAAAATCCACTCAAGACCTGCAGTTCCTCCATTCCATCTCTGCTGGTGGTGCACACAACGAGTCCAAACACTTGTGGTCACGTAGCTCACTCGCAGGTGGTCTGTGAACTATTCCTCTGTGATACAAAACCAGGAATAAAGAGTGATCTGCACCAGTCCAGTGTTCAGGCAACTACTGTTGCCTGCATCTGCCTAAACTGCTGCCGACAGGTTTCTGCCTTGCTACGACACTGAAACAACTGCAAGAGCCAACCTACAGGAAACCTGCAGACCCCTCTTGGAAGAAGACGAGGCTACAGGAACACACAACGCTGCAGTACTCCAACACTGCACATGGCCGCTCACACGTCCTATGTAGCTGCCCTGATGTTATTGCCAACACAAGACCCTGGGTGCCTCCATGTTGCTGCAGGGACAGAAAGTTCCCCCTCTCCTATGGGAAACAATGTGCACAGCAAGTCTATGTGCCAGAGGCATCCCCGTGCAGGCTGTGTACACCTCACCGACTAACTAGGGCCTGCCATCAAGTCACATCCATAGGAACTGTCTTCTCTGTCTTGTTGAAACTGTGCACCGACGTGGAATCATCATGATTTTGCCTGCAAAGAAGATGGACCAGAATTAGAAACAGAAGACTGGGTAGCACTTGGGACATAATATTTTGTAGATCAAACACCTTTAATATAATTAAAATAATTCATTGGGAGGAGGGAAAGGGGGTTGTTAGCTAGTTTTAATCTGATAATAATTCTATCCTGCGAAACTATTAAAATTAATGAGGTAGTTATTACTTTTGTAAGGTGCACAACATTCATGAAGATTAGGAGACACTGCATTTCAGATTTGATGCATTCATTCTTGAACAAATTCATTTCACAAAAATTTTACAAACATGTCATGAAGACATTTCAAAGAAGCCACAAATCAAACTACAGACTGAAGCAATCTTGTTGCAAGACATTATCAGCACAAAAACAGGATTCCAATCAAGCTCAACTTTCCAAAGAAACTTGCTCACCACAGACCTGCCTACCCCCCCTAAGGCCAATTCGGGAGATTCTGAAAAACAGGCCTGAGTCCGGGGGGGGGGGCCTCAACCGAAACGTGATAGCGGTGTGTGTGTGTGTGTGTGTGTGTGTGTGTGTGTGTGTGTGTGTGTGTGTGTGTTGAGATCGGCCCAATAGGAGCGCTTAGAGATCAGCCGAAACGTGAGAGCGGGTGTGTGTGTGTGTGTGTGTGTGTGTGTGTTTTCACTGCTATTGAAATCGGGAGAATTCAAAGCCTACTCGGGAGGTCGGAAGATGCAGGCCTAAATCGGGAATCTCCCGATTTTTTCGGGAGATTAGACAGGTCTGTCACTATTTCTTCATCCTGATTTCTCTAACAGAGTTGCACACAACAATTCTCCCTACAGCTGCTTAACTGAGACTCACCTGAGGAGTTCCAGTGTGTTGGGCGCTGTTGAGAATTTGTAGATGTTGGAATTGTTGGAGGCGAGGACTCTGTTGTTGACGACGGACGAGGACATGGAAGAGGGCAGTGAGGCAATCTGTGATGTGTGAGGCAATGAAATCTGCGATGACAGGACTGGACTAGAAGTCTGAAGGAGGGTGAAGGAGGGCGTGGAGGCGGATGAGAAGCTGCTGGTGGCGCTAGAAATGGGGAAGTTCAGCTGCAGCACATTGGCAGCAGGTGATGTGGACAGCGCTGATGATTTGTCTGAAAAGACCAGACACTGGGTTAAATGTGTATTCAAACTAGTATTTTACATTCACACCATCAGCTAGGTAAATCTACACTCTTTGTTGCTATCTATAGCTGTCAGTGTCAGTACCATGACAAAAACGCTTAAGATTACAAATGTTTTGTTTCCTGGTACACGTAAATCACTGTACTTCTATCTGCCCAACATGTTATCCATTCATTATACAGATGCACTGGTTACAATTGCCATGCCTGGTCTGCTGAAGGATAGCAATATTCATACTGCATACAAACAAACATTCATTTGAGATTATCCAGTTGAGAAATATCAAATTGATGTGTTGGCTTCAGTCAAATTCTGATACCACTCTAATGCACAAGTAGGGACTCTGGTCACTAGCACCAGAACCATCGTTTCTAAGGGAGATGCCAAGTCTACGGAGTAATTAAATGGTCCCTGACAAATCATTTTCCACTTCTCTAAACCGATCAAGCTGCCAGCTCTTCCAGTGCAGCAAGTGTCTGCACTGAACCATAAACAACTTCCTCTGCTTGCTTCAGTTCCTTTAGGCAATCCCCAACTCCACGGAAGTTATTTCCATACTCAACACCAGTGTTCTTATGGCATTTGAAGCTACTTGGGGTTGCGGGTGGATGAGGAACACGAGCAGGCTCCAATGAATGAGTGAATGAATGGAGTTTTACAGCCTGTTGGCCATTCCAGGTCATTGATATAAAAAATCTCTGGAGCAGGTTAGAGTAAAAGCAAGTCAGGTCTCTATTACCCTAGTTGTTTGTCTTTGGCAAACCATGTGAGGAGACATGGGGGGTCTATTCCTATCCCCAGCCCACAAGGGGGAAGTAGGCTGCAAAATGCTAAAGCTCAGCAGCCATGGGTTGCACCAGATGAGAGGCCTTCTAGTGGCACAGCCCTCCGGGATTCTCACGTCTCTTAAGACTCTTTCACACACAAATTTCTTCTCTGATAATTTAAAAGCCTGGTTATGCCATCGGCTTTGATAATTACTGGCCACTGCCCAAATCTCATGGAAAGACTAACAAAATCAGGCAGCATGCATTTTAGACGAGTTTTTCAATAATCATATGTATAGAAGCAAGGTAGAATATGAAAACTCAATCTAGAAAATTTCAAGAATCGGAGATGCCTGTTTCCAGTGCAGTTCTCTGGAGACAAATGATCCCCTCCAACTCTCTCAAGGGAAATTAGCATCTGAAAATGGTAGGATGATCTACAAATGAAAATTACAGAGGGGACCTGCTATTCCCTTGCTGGGACCCTGGTTGGATGGTAAACAAGTGATAATATAGATGCACCCTCCCCAAAACCAAGTTGGGTGTACTAAACAGATAGTGGGTCCCACCAAGTAAGGCCTACTGAACAGGAAAGGTTTAATAAAAAAAATATGCAAACTTCATTTCTATTGCAGACAAGCAGGCTAATGAAGGGCAGGTCAGCAGACCAGATGCTTCACACTACAGTTGTATAGCATGTGGGGCAGGATTTGACAGTTGTGCCAAGCACATGCACAACTTTTAAATCCTAAGGAAACTGCTCTCTGAAGACTTCCATAACAATTTGAGGCAATAGCTGCAATGACATATCCTCATAGTAATCCCCTCTGGAACGGGGGTGTAAGGATTGACCCAGTGTGTCTCCTTCCAGGATTCCCAACAGGTGACTGACTAGGGAGATCATGACTTGCTCCTGTTCGTACCTTCTCTAATGATTTCTCCAGATCAATGGCCTTACAACGCCTCCAAAGGCTGATAGTCTGTAAACCTTCATTCATCCATCCATCCTCATGGTGGTTTAAGTTCCAGCAGCTCAACGGACTCAATTGAATTTGACAGGTCCTGAATTCCTAATGCCCCAACCCACTTCACAAATTTGGATATGCATAGGTCACAAAAAGAGAAAAACAGCAGTTCCCGCTCTAGAGCTGCTAAATTCCACTCTCATCTACTGCATTCCCTGCCTGCTGAACACCTACTGCAGACCTGTGCACCCTCCATTGGAATAATCATAAGACAAGAAGATAAAAATCGTAAGATTTTTGGAAAAATCGTAAGATTTAAACGACTCGCCCGTGAACGGCGCAATTAGCGGGTCATCAGCTGTTCGCATCCAACCCTCACTGTCATCCTCTCCCACCTCTCGATCACTTGCAGCTTGAGAGGTCGGCATTCTTGAGCTAATTACAGCTTGCCTGATCACTTCATCTAAAGTTTCCTCATCATCTTTATCTTCGGCAGCTGAAGGATTAAAATCCTCAAACAGATTTCGCGATCGCGACATGTTGCCTCGAGCGTCCACTTCCATTCGTACAGGATATCCCATAATTTCTACTATACCGCACATAAAATCGCCCTGATTTTTGATTGGCCAAGCTGAAGACTGTAGAGAAACCTCTTCTGCATGAACTGGAGTCAGTAAACGTAGAGTTATATGATATGCTTGTACTTTGGAGAGAGTCAGAACGCACGTGGTGTCTGAAACGACAAATGCCGCGCTTGCCACTGGCGGACCACGAAGGCGAGCGCGGCAATTGCCGAAACTGGCCGAAATTGTACAGAAAAAAGTAATGCCGGTCCGTAGAGTGAAAAATCAGAAGATTTTTCATGCCAGGCGAAAATCGTAAAAATTACGATTTTATTTTTCATGCCAGGCGAAAATCGTAAAAATTACAATTTTATCGTACAAGTGCACAGGTCTGCTACTGCATCCCCTGCCTGCTGGACACCTACTGCATCCCCTGCCTGCTGGACACCTACTGCATCCCCTGCCTGCTGGACACCTACTGCATTCCCTGCCTGCTGGACACCTACTGCATCCCCTGCCTGCTGGACATCTACTGCATCACCTGCCTGCTGGACATCTACTGCATCCCCTGCCTGCTGGACACCTACTGCATCCCCTGCCTGCTGGACACCTACTGCATCCCCTGCCTGCTGGACATCTACTGCATCACCTGCCTGCTGGACATCTACTGCATCACCTGCCTGCTGGACATCTACTGCATCCCCTGCCGGCTGGACTTTCCAACCACTCCTTGAGAAACAAGCATGAGACATCCGAAGTGAACTGTAGTATCTGTAGTAGGCACAACTGATCTTACAGACTAGTGGAGTTTGCATCTTCAAATCGGTTCCATTTTTGGATCCCACTTGCATTACTGCAACAGCACAGGCAGCCACCATCTCTTTGTACTGCCTATGGCCATCAAGGAACAGAACATGTTACCACTGCTACACAGAATTTCACAATTTCCTAAAGATGCTACGGCTGTAGTGCACAGATCCACAAGACAGGCAGCCACCACCCTCTCTGCTCAGTGACCACTCACTCTCTGTGACCAGGGGTCCATTGGTCAGTGTGGCCGGGATGGTGGCCAGAGTGGAGGGGGTGAGGGGGGTGGGGGGTCCAGAAGAAGGGGCCTGGGAACAGTTCGTGCTGGAAGGACCCGAGTGGGGAAGTCCATTGCCCTCCATGGCACCACTGTCCATGGTGAGGAAGGTTTGCATGAGGGCCGAAGCAGCAAACTCGGCCTTTGCTGTATCCAGCAGCAGCTGGGGGGATGGTGCAGAAGTGGAGGGAAGTTCCATGCCAGAGAATCCTGGCAGGCCCTCCAGCACCCGGCTCTCCTGCCGCCGCAACTTTTCCTCCTGCTCCTGCTGCATCTGGCGCAGCTGCTTTTGGTGTGACTCAAAGCGCTCCATGGTCAGCTCTGGCAGGGGCGTGGAGGCACATGAGCGGCTCTCCACCTCCATGTCCTCCTCCACGGAAGGCATGTGGCACTGGAAGTGGGGGCTGTGGAGAAAAAGAGATATGAATGAGTGAATGGATGGATGAATGAATGAATGAATGAATGAATGGATGAGGTATGCCTGCCAATTAATCTTCATAGGCTATTCAAGGCTAATAACTATTAAATCGCTACAGCTGGTTAGAGCAAATTAAGTCTCTATTTCTCAAATTATTTTCCATTTACAAGTCATGAAGTATTTCCATTTACAAGTTCTATATGGAGATGTGGTGGGTCTATTATTACCCCAAACCACGGGGGTAAAAAACATCAAGAGCTGTGATAAGTGTTCAGTCAACATGCTTGAAGAATGTAGACGAAAGCATGGCCATTTGACAGAATACCAAACTAATCCCCCATAAGCTCTCTACCCCAATCTTCAAAAGAGGGGCTCTCACTTCATCATTGCCTCCCATTAAACAAACTTTGCACCAAGAATTTTTTTTTTTAATGAAAGGAAAAAGAAACCTTGTTAACACAATATTTACATTTAATCATGATACAATTTCATCCTTCTGTACTGTCATCACTTGATTCAATATTCCTTTGTAAATATGAAGGTGCCATAACACAACCAACAATAATGTCCTACCTATACAGTAGAAATTGACACTCCTACAAATGCTACTCACATCTTCCTATCACGGATGTAGACTTTATATTCAGACATGATGCCACCATCTACGGCAGCAGAGGGATTGGTGAGGTTGAGCTGCGTCAGCATGTCGTCCCATGGAGTGGCAGCACGATCTATTATCACCCTGCAAGTATAAAGGAAAAAATTAACATGTCTGTAACACAACAATATATATATATATATATATATATATATATATATTTCCCTCACTTCTCCACAGATATATTTCAATGCATGGCTTGTAACTAAACTCAGTCTCTCCTAAAACATACATTCAAAAACATCAATAAAATCACCCATGAGCTATGCAGGAATTGCCAGGGTTC